>APFE030286731.1:550964-563161 GCA_000404065.3 Pinus taeda | reverse complement strand
ATACATATTTAGTTAAAAATTTAATAAATAAATAAGAACACATAATTATTTATGTAACTTAAAAAGTAGTCAATCAAACAATAATCATTTAATAATAATTTTTAAATTACCATTAGTATTAATTTATTAAACCCAATGTTATTTAAATAAATAAATTTCTTTTGATACTATTCGCGCATTTATTGATTATACCTAATTTCTCTTATTTCTAGAAATATAATATTAGATTATTAATCTTAATATAATACAAATAATAATAAGATTAAATTTATTAATATAATTTTGGCCTGGGTCCTAGAGTCAAAAATAGCCGTTAGACACCCATTGGAGTCCCTGCTCAGTTTATTTAACTTGCTAGGCAAGATCTGTTTTTTCAACTTGTCCTGATGATGAACCACACTAGTTGGTTCGAAACGCGTCGACAAAGGTCTCTTTCATGTGATTTACGCCGAAACTCTTCTTATAACTATGATGAATCACAGAAGCCTCAATTCTACAATGGTTACCTCTAGCTGAGCGGTGGTATAACACTTCCTTTCATACTGCAACAAAAATGACCCCATTTATGGAAATTTATGGATATCATCCACCATCCATCACATCATCTTTAAGAGAAAATTCTAAGGTTCAAGTAGTGGAAGATCACATCGAGCATCAACAACAAGTTCTCCAACTCTTAAAGGATAACCTCACTCTATGCAAAATCGAATGAAACAAAATGAAGATCAACATCATAATGGAAGAGGTTTTGATGTAGGTGACTGGGTATTCTTATGGCTACAACCATACAAACAAATTTCTCTCAAGAAAGATAAGAAAGATAATAAATTATCACCCAAGTACTATAGTCCATACAAGGTGTTGCAAAGGATTGGTACTATGGAATACAAATTGGAGATGCCTGCATATTCCCGAATACACCTAGTTTTCCATGTTTCATGCTTAAAGAAGGTTATCAGTGACAAAATTCGAGTTCAAACAGTGTTTCGAGAACTTGATGAAGAAGGAAAAATCATATTTGAGATTGAATAAATCATGGAAACAAAAACCCGACAACTACGGAAGCAATCAATTTCAGAGTATCTCATTAAGTGGAAGAACTTACCTGCTGAAGATTCCACATGGGAGGATGAGAATTTTATACAAAAGAATCATGAACAACTCAAGCATTGAGGACGATACTTTTTTTGAAGGACAGGGGCATGTTAGGTCCCTATAATATTATTGTAGCCCCCTTATTGTTATTGTTGTGCCCGTGTATACCCCATATTGTTATTGTTGTGCCCCATAGAAGACCACTATTGTTATTTTTGTGCCCCATAAAAGCCCACTATTTTTATTGTTGTGCTCGTACATTATTATTGTTATGTAGGCTCTGATTATATTATGACCCCATAGAATTCTATATATACAAAGGAGGTCTTTTCATTTGTATCATCCAAGAATTGTTCATTTATGTAATGTAAAGGAGGTTTTCCCCTCAAAGAGGATAATTTTTAAGTCATTGATCTATCCTTTCTACGAACTGGTTGCATAACACTCTTCATCTTTTGGGAGAGAGAATCTATTGCTATGGTGTCCTTCCATTTTTTTTATGTAATATCTCCATATCAAAAGTGGCATTTTTTTCGTTCCATTTATGTTGTTCTGTATAAAGTGTTTTTTGGTGGAGAAGGTGTTGAATACTATTATGATCTATTCATATCATAAACTTACTTCCCAAAAGATATTGTTTCCCTTTTAGAGTGTGCATAAATGGCGAGCATTTATTTGTCGTATGTATATTTTAGGAATTCCCTTTTATTGAGATTTCCACTTCAAAATGATATAGAATGGCTATCCTACATCAACATTACCCCTATTCTGAAACTTGAAGTGTCACATTTGATTACGAAAGGTTTTGAAAATTATGGAGTTTCTAGTATAGGTATAGTGGACATAATTTCTTTTAAGATTTCAAAACAGATTTTTCCTCATCATCCCATTGGTATGAATTCTTTTTTAAAAGGTATTTTAGGGGTGTCGTTACATAAGCACAATTCCAAATAATTTTTTTTATAATATATCATTAACCCTATAAATCTTCTTAATTTAGAAATGTTAATTGGTCCAGGCCACTGTGTGAATGTTGCTTTAATCATGTTGGGATCTACCTTAATTCCTTCTTGTGATATCACATGTCCCAGATATTCTACTTTTTCTTTTTGAAGGTACATTTTGACATCTTTGCACATAATTGGTTTTTTTCTAGAAGAGAGAGAACTTGCTCCAAGTGCTTTATATGCTTATCCCATGTCTTACTTAATATAAGAATGTTGTCAAAGAAGGCTAACACAATTTCCTTCGATAGGGTCAAAAATACTTAATTCATGGTTCCTTTGAACGTGGTGGGAACATTAGTTAATTTGAATGACATCAATTCTATTTATGAGTTTGAAACACATTCTTGGCCATATCTTCTAATCTTCTCTATTTTGGTAATATCTTGATCTCAAATCTAGTTTAGGAAAGTACTTGGTTCCATGCAACTCATCCAACATTTCATTTATAAATGGAATATGAAATTAATTTTTTATTGTTATCTTATTCAATCCTTTGTAATCAATGCATAGCATAATAAATCTGTACTTCTTTCGAACAAGGACTATGTAAGTGACATAAGGACTTCTACCTTTTGTAATGATAGCACAGTTTAGTAGGTCTTTGACTATCCCTTTGATTTCTATTTTTCAATGATGGGGATACCCATATGGTTTGGTTCTTTACAAAGTTTGATTCTACTTTGACTTAAATGATATGTTCAATCTCTCTTTCAAGGGGCATCTCTAGTGGTATGTATTGAAATAACTTTTTTGTGTTTTTGAATCAACTCTTGAATCTTAGGTGGTTCTTCATTAACTAAGTCCGAGGCCAAAATTTATATTTGATAACATTATACTATATATTTTAATTCTCCTTTCCAAAACAACTTCATCATCTGGTGGGATGACACAATTTAATTTTAAGCTAGTTGAAAACCATATAATTTATATTTCTATCCTTGCCATCTAAACTTTATAAATTGTTCTTGATGGTTGTTAGAGTAAGTGCATGATGTTTGTAGCCATTGAATCACAACCACTCATTCAAGAGGTATAGTGTAAAATTGGGATTCTAAATTGTAGTTTTGAATCTACAATTTGACTTTCTGGAAATTTCTTGCTGCTTCGATTTTCTTCCCATCTGCTACCATAACTTTCACATCAGGCATTGGGTATACAAAATGATTCAACATTGACCATTTTGAATTGCAACAAAAATCCACCTCATTCATTGCTCCTATAACATCCCATGCTCTAGTCTCTTTTTCTTTCATTGTATCACACAATTTCTCTTTGTGGCCTTCCAATGAAATTTTGGGCTCTAAATATAACTCTAAATTACACCTATACGAAAGTTGATAATTACATACAGAAGAAATATAATTCATATATATGTTTTCTACACAAAAGAAATTATTGAAGAAATAATTTATAGATAATTCATATGAGTGTTTTAACAAGTAAATTATTATAATGATGATTAATATCCAGTAAGACTGAATTTGTTCTATTGAACCATTAATAAGATAAGGGACCACTTGAACCTAATTAGGGGCTTATATTTATGCTCGAAAAACATTAGGAGAAGCATTCAAAGGTCGTCATAATATTGCAAAGTTAAAAGGTCATAAAAGTTGGTAATGTGGCAAATATTTAGAAAGTAAGATATAATTTGGGTATAAAATGAATATTTTAATTGAAAACATTCTTAATATTTTACCCTCTCAGTATCACGAAGATGAAAAATTATTTCATCTCGCATCATTTTGAGAACTACCCAATGCCTAGTTTTTCTATGGAACTCATGAGAATTTGATCATATTTTAACAACACAGATTTTCTTTTTTACACTAGTCAAACCATATAGATACTTTTGATCTTCTAGATTCGGATTGATCACCACCTTTTAATATCTTAATTTTACATTCCCTCTAACTCTTTATTGCACCACGGTTTTTCCTTAAATTTAGATCTAATAATATTTTTAATATCATCCTTATTCTACAATATGATCTATTTCTTTATTCCTCAATGGTTTTGGCCAAGATCGACCATCCTTGTGTCATCCCTACTTGAGCAAAGGTGGTTTTATTTAGAGTTAAAAGTGATATTAACAAGCCTTCTGTCATCCATGTTGTTTAGCTTTTTCTTGTACCTTAGGTCCCTAGTCACGGTTGTGCTCTCAATGGGGGAAAGACTTGATTCTATGAGGACAAGATAGGGGGTATTGCCTTTAATTTTGAGATCATAAGTTATAAAATTATTTTGAATCTACTCTATCTTTCTCCAACACTCCCTAAAGATATCACATCCTTAAACTACATGTCCATATAGAATAACATGAATAACAAGACTTTGAAAGAAGATTTTTTCTTATCCCATATCCAAAGACCTGTTGATTTACAATTTTTTTCAAGCCCATAATAAGTTTTCCACCCTCCATTTATCTTTTTCTCAGTGCTATAATTCCAATTGAGATTTTTTATGAATATCAATTCAGAGATATTTGTATCAACACACTTCCTCCAAAGTCATATATGAAAGTATCATAGGTGATAATTTCTATTTAATTATCATAGCTTTCATTTTCTTAGTATTAACAATCATGGCCATATTGGAGAAAAAATCCTTAAGGATCATTAGTTGTGTTCCACGATCATAAGGTTTTCTTGCCCATAAGAGCAATACCACCAGTGTGCAGAAGATTAATGGTGTTTATACCAATAATAATTTTCCCATCACAACCTTCTTTTTCCAAACAAGTTTTTAACTTACCAATGTAAATGCCCCTAATTCCTTAAAAATCAAAATGAGATCTTAAGGCTTACTACATTCCTAGATGAGTGAATCCCTTATCTAAGTTTGGATATAAACTAATGTAACCTAAATTAATTGATAATAGCTACTTGATATTAGAGAAAAGAATAAAGAATATGTAGAAAAGAAAGGTTAGAACCTAATCTATGTACTTGTAAAATGGGAGGGGACAATGGAAAACCCTTCTTGAATCCTATATTGTAGTTGATTTCTTCCTACTAACCCTTAATGTTCCTAAACTTGGCCATAATGTTCTCATACAACTTTCCACAACAAGCCTCAACTTGAAGGGAAATTTTAGCTTTTCCAACCTATTTGAAAGGATTTTCCTAGGCATTGTGTCAAAGGTTTTTCTAAAGTCAGTTAAACAACAAAGGAACTTATTATAGTGGCACTCCTCTGCAATGATCCTAAGTAACAAAGTGATCCATAATTGAATGATAGCTCCTACATATAAATTGGCCTTTAGCTCTCTTTCCATGTCTTTCTAGATATTTCTAATATTCTTTTCCAAAATAATTTTGTATAGCTTGGCTAAAATGGGGCTAATCACAAAAATCCTATAATTAGAGTGATTGTTATTGTGCCCACTTTTAAACATATGTACAATGAGGCTTTGCATACTAGGTTTATAGAAGCCTTGTTTGACTACTAAACTAGAGAGCTTATGTATGCGAGGGGTGAGGATAAGCCCTCCGATTTTTAAACTTTTAGCTTGGTAGCTTTAAGTTTTCTTACCTTTCCCAATTGCAAGACACTTAACCCAAATCTTTATGTATGCCCTAGAAAAAAATTGTCCTGTATAGGAGCATTTGGAATGGTGTCCCTAGCAATAAGGCTTCATAAAAGAAATTAAGGTAGGAATTAAAGTCCTTCAAAGTAATCATATTATTTTATTTAGTTTTACAAATTAGAATTTTCCTCTGAAACTTCTTAGGATCAATTTTAGATGGGTGCAAATGCTTGTTATTGCTTTCTATTTATATAGTGCATTCTTTTCCTTTTAATTAGGGCTTTGAAAGTATTTATCTTATCAATTTTAAGGACTCATTAGAAGCATCCCTAATGGCTTTGTTGGCATTTTTATTCATGTTATCATACCAAGGGTTGATTGTCCTATTTTCCTTTTTACTTGACAACTTGGTAAGAGGACCTTTTACGGAAGTAGAAAGGATTGTCATAAAATTGTGATGAGGACTTCAATGTTGCACTTATAAGTAAGAGGTTTAACTCACTACTTAAATCCTTTAATAAAATGTCAAATTTTCTTTTTTCAAAAGGTAAATGCATTTTATTATTAGAATTATCATCAACAAGCATTTTTTATATAAAAATGTTCAAAGTTAGGGTTAAAAGTATATGAATCATTGCATAGAGAAATAGCTTGGTTAGTAGAATTTCTAACATTAAAGTTTCCTAGCAAGAGGATATTACTTTCATTTCTCAGACTATAAATAATTTGTTCTATGGTATTATAGGGACAATTTTTTTCTATATAATCTTTCTTATAAAAAGTAGAATTGATAGGCGTGGAATAATAAATTGTTATATAAAACTTCTTAGCATTAACATTTGAGATCTCAATCCAAATGTTTAGTGTTTGAGATCTAAATCCAAATGTTTAATGTTTGAGAATTCAATTCAAATGTATTGATTGAGAGGATCTATCTTATGAAGTTGAATGTAAGGAGAAATGTGCTTTATGTAACAAGTTATCCATCCAATCCCTCTGTGATAGGATTTATTGTTCCATATTGACCATAGGACAAATCCTTCTAGTAGTGACCTTAGACTCTTCATGCTCCTATGTTTCAACTAAAAAATAATATTTATTCACTTAATATATAATTTAACAAAGGACCTTTGTGCCATGGGAAGACATGATAAATCCATGTGAGAATCCTAACTGTTCCAATTTCTCATTTATTATTATCATTTTGATCTCTATCCCTAATAATTGTGTTTCAATTTATAAGTATTTCCCATTTTTCTTCCTAGCTTCTTTTATCCTTTGATTTTTCTTCCTTAATTCAACTTGATCTTATGAAATGAGGTCTCCATTTATAAATATTCCTGATCCTTTTAAACTTGGAGATTTATTGAGTATTCTATATTTATGGCCATTATAGTTTACCTCGACACAATCAACCCATCTTTATTTTCAAATATATTTCCTAGCATATTTGCTTTCATTGAGGTAATTTTTCCAATATGTGGCTTATATTTTAGTTATTTTTTTTACTATAGCTAGTGCGTCCTCAACTTTCTACTCTTTTATACAAAAAATTATGGGGTTCAAGACACTTTTATTATGCTCATAATCCAACTCAGCTGGCTTATTCATTTTCTCTTTGATAAGATTGATGTCAAAATTATTTTCGAAACTAGTTAGGACCAATTTGTTTGTTAGCTTGTCTTCTAGCTCTTGATTCTTGTCTCTTAGGTTACAATTTTCTTCGACCTCTAATCTTGTCCACTTCCTGTAATCTAGCCTCTATTTTCTACAGTGGAATCTCAATCCCTAGGATTATATTCTCTTTGTGTTTGAATCTTGTTTTCAAATGATATAAATTTGCTATCAAGTATTACCATTAACTATTTTTAAAGTTTGGTTTCTTTCTCCTCTCTTTTTCTCCACTAATTCTATATGTTCATAAATATTATGTAGGCTTACTTTGTTGGTCCCCCATTTCATAAGATGAGGTTTTGAAGGTTTTGAATTTTTTGGTGAAATGCTCACATTGGAAAGTGGAGAAAATATTTAAAAGGGAACATAAGCACTTGATTTATAGAAAAATAAATAGGAAATTCATGATAGGGAGACACCAATGTTGATGTTTGTAACTTGGACAAATACTTTTACACATGCCTAAGTGTCTATGCATGAAAAAGCCTCCCAAGTTTCTTTCGGACACTTGCTTAAATAGCACATTGTTATTGTAACTTATCACAAATATAACTTGGGAAAATCACATAATTAATTATAAGCTTAGGAAAAGTAAAGTATTTCCCATTTTTCTTCCTAGCTTCTTTTATCTTTTGATTTTTCTTCCTTAATTCAACTTGATCTTTTGAAATGAGGTCTCCATTTATAAATATTCCCAATCCTTTTATACTTGGAGATTTATTTTGTATGCTATATTTATGGCCATTATAGTTTACCTTGACACAATAAACCCATCTTTATTTTCAAATATATTTCCTAGCATCTTTGCTTCTATGAGGTAAGTTTTTCAATATGTGGCTTATATTTTAGTTAGTTTTTTACTATAGCTAGGGTGTCCTCAAATTTCTGCTCTTTTATACAAAAATTATGAGGTTCAAGACACTTTTATTATGCTCATGATCCAACTCAATTAGTTTATTCATTTTCTCTTTGATAAGATTGATGTCAAAACTGCTTTCAAAACTAGTTAGGACCAATTTGTTTGTTAACTTTTCTTCTAGCTCTTGAATCTTGTCTCTTAGGTTACGATTTTCTTCGACCTCTAATCTTGTCCACTTCCTGTAATATAGCCTCTATTTTCTACAACGAAATCTCAATCCCTAGGATTATATTCTCTATTTGTGTCTGAATTCTTGTTTTCAAATGATCTAAATTTATTATCAAGCATTGCCATTAACTATTTGTAAAGTTTGGTTTCTTTCTCCTCTCTTTTTCTCTACTAATTCTATATGTTCATAAATATTATGTAGGCTTACTTTGTTGGTCCCATATTTCATAAGATGTGGTTTTGAAGGTTTTGAATTTTTTGGTGAAATACTCACATTGGAAAGTGGAGAAAATATTTAAAAGGGATCTTAGACACTTGATTTATGGAAAAATAAATAGGAAATTCACCATAGGGAGACACCAATGTTGATGTTTGTAACTTGGACAAATACTTTTACACATGCCTAAGTGTTTATGCATGGAAAAGTCTCCCAAGTTTCTTTCAGACACTTGCTTAAATGAGCACATTGTTATTGTAACTTATTGCAAATATAACTTGGGAAAATCACATAATTAATATAAACTTAGGAAAAGTAAAGTATTTCCCATTTTTCTTTGTAGCTTCTTTTATCTTTTGATTTTTCTTCCTTAATTCAACTTTATCTTCTGTAATGAGGTCTCCATTTATAAATATTCCCGATCCTTTTAAATTTGGAGATTAATTGAGTACGCTATATTTATGGCCATTATAGTTTACCTTGACACAATCAACCCATCTTTATTTTCAAATATATTTCCTAGCATCTTTGCTTCTATGAGATAAGTTTTTCAATATGTGGCTTATATTTTAGTTAGTTTTTTTACTATAGCTAGTGTGTCCTCAACTTTCTGCTCTTTTATACAAAAAATTATGAGGTTCAAGACACTTTTAGTATGCTCATGATCCAACTCACTTAGCTTATTCATTTGCTCTTTGATAAGATTGATGTCAAAATTATTTTTGAAACTAGTTAGGACCAATTTGTTTGTTAGCTTTTCTTCTAGCTCTTGAATCTTGTCTCTTAGGTTACAATTTTCTTCAATCTCTAATCTTGTCCACTTCATGTAATCTAGCCTTAATCCCTAGGATTATATCCTCTATTTGTGTCTGAATCTTGCTTTCAAGTGATCTAAATTTGTTATCAAGCATTGCCATTAACTATTTTTAAAGTTTGGTTTCTTTCTCCTCTCCTTTTCTCTACTAATTCTATATGTTCATAAAGATTATGTAGGCTTATTTTGTTGGTACTCCATTTCATAAGATGAGGTTTTGAATTTTTTGGTGAAATGCTCACATTGGAAAGTGGATAAAATATTTAAAAGGGAACTTAGGTGTAGAAATTTTGAATAATATGACACTTATTCACATAGATTATCCTGATTATACACTATTTGTGGAATCATGCATAGTACATAACCTCCTCTACGTTGATCATCAATTTTGCGGAATTAAGAAACAATAGCATGCACACATTGAAGCATCAATCACACATATCAACAAAGTATGTACCTGGGGAAAGAATAAAGCTGAAAACCCCCAACTATCTGTATATTATATTGATTGAGAACATGTAACAATACATAGTACAATACTCCTCACAAGTACTCAACACTATCTCCACCTGTTACACACAAACTGGCTCAGATCTGAATCAATCACAGGTTCAAATATCCTCCACTGCTTGCCTGCCTCCACTGCGCAATCCTGCATGAGAATACTGATGAATGAATGATCCAAATTCGTATTTCCCTTGGATATACAATGCAATCCTCATTGGCAATACTCAATCCATTGATTGTGCAAATCACATGCACAACTATAGTCACAACTCACAGTTGTCTCGCGCTTTCACTCACCTCTAACACTTATCTCCACTGAACTGTCCATGCACTGAGTTAACTGATGTATTCTTTAGTTGCTTTATTAGTTAAAAATTAGTGAATTAATTAATAACTAATTCACACCACTCATCACTTAGTCTATTGATCGGTTAGACTAAATACAACTAGTTCAACTAAGTCAAACTGAACACAACTCCATCAACTCCTCAATCAACTCCACAAAACTCAATCACTGAAATCCTAACTGAAGTCCTTCATGCAATAGCTCAATTAACCCATAAGAACCACGTATTTCCTTCTGGCAGCTGCATGTGCCACATCCTTAGCTCGAACTAAAGTGCTCCAAGAGGATAAGATAATGTTTATAGTCCAAATATTATTAAGAGCTAATAATATTCGATTGTTCTATTTTTAGCCTGGCAGTCTAAAAATAGACTCCGCCCATATGTCTAAAAATAGAAGTCCATCTATTTTTACCAACATGACCAATCATCCACAAATAGCATCCTGCAACTCATAGACCATGATCCATATGTCTAAAAATAGACATAGTCTAAAAATAGACTTTGCGCCAAAAATAGCCTGCGGGCCCACTTAGTGAAGGCGACTCTTTTCACTAAGCTCCATCATCTTGTTGCATTTTCTACATTGGTGATCTGATTTGTTTATTTGCGATTTCAAGCCTTGCGCTCACCGGGAGGGCCCCTTGACGAGTTGTGATATATCTAGTATTGTTTGGTTTCATTCTTTTGGTAGTTATTTCGATCTAATTTTCAATTGCTTAGATGCCTTTTATTTTGGTTGATGCTTTGTTTCACGTATAGTTCACTCATTATCGTTTTGATTGCAATAGGTTGAGCACTCAATATTAAAGATAAAAACACCAAAAACATTTATTTTATTAGTTTTCTTTTTGAAATTCATTGCTTAGTCTCAAATATAATGTGATGCTTGGATTGGTTCTCATTAAATTTGTGCACACTAGTAATCTGTAAAGACTTCTAGATTAAATCACTACTTTTTAATTCAATTAAATCCTTTCAAGTTAGTTTCAGTTCTACTTCATATTTAGATTTCCTTATGCATTCTTAGAATAGAATTAATTTTGAAGCACTTAAAGTAGTTTCATTTCAAGTCAAATAGAATAGATTTATTTCTAGTTGAATAGTATAGAATTTCAATTATGTTCAATAGAATAGCCTTCAATTGAGTTCAATAGCATAAATTTTGAGTTCTGCTCAATAATAGCTTTTCAATTCTTGCACATAGAATAAGTTTCTTTGATTGCTTGCATTCTATAATAAGTTATTTTCAAGTTTATTTCAATTCAAAAAGGTCTTATAGAAAGAACTTGTGTGTACACTTAATAAGAATTAGTCTTGAATAGATTAGGATTTACAATTCGCATTTAGATTTGATTTTTTGGTTAAAAACAAAATCCTAGCATACATTGTGCACATACACTTCACAAGTACACAAGCCCTCGTCAATAATTTAATGAAGTAATTTAATAAAAAAATAAATTACTCAACAATTTGCAGGGGATTTAGATTGGTTGGGCCAAAAGTTGTAAAACTCTAATCATGGTTGATGAATCTATGAATAATCCTCGTGATTATATAGAGGAGAGGTTTTCGCAGTTGGAACAACAAGTCACAACTATAAGTTGTAATGTAAATCTCCTCATGGCAGCCCTAAAAAATAAGCTTGGGATATTTAGAGAAGATGGGGGTTCAAATGCAAAGGATAAACATAAGGGGGATTAGGAGATCAGGAAGAAAAAGGGAATCAGTCAAAAAGAGAACGTGGAAAATATCAACCCAATTTGAGTGTCATGAATCAATCACACCCCTTGTTTAAAATGGAAACAAAGGTCGATATCAAGTTGTACCATGGCGAGATCAATGCTCTGAAGCTAAATCATTGGTTGCAACAATTGGAAGTGTATTTTAGCATCCATCAAATCGAGGAAGAACAAAAGATTT
>APFE030286731.1:473990-546537 GCA_000404065.3 Pinus taeda | reverse complement strand
TAATTAATAACTAATTCACACCACTCATCACTTAGTCTATTGATCAGTTAGACTAAATACAACTAGTTCAACTAAGTCAAACTAAACACAACTCCATCAACTCCTAATCCAACTCCACAAAACTCAATCACTGAAGTCCTAACTGAAGTCCTCCATGAAATAGATCAAGTAACCCATAAGAACCACGTATTTCCTTCTAGCAGTTGCATGTGCCACATCTGTAGCTCGAACTGAAGTGCTCCAAGAGGATAAGATAATGTTTATAGTCCAAATATTATTAAGAGCTAATAATATTCGACTGTTATATATTTAGACTGGCAGTATAAAAATAGACTCCGCCCATATGTCTAAAATAGAGGTCCATCTATTTTTACCAACTTGACCAATCATCCACAAATAACATCCTAAAACGCATAGAACATGATCCATATGTCTAAAAATAGACAGTCTAAAAATAGACTTTGCACCAAAAATAGCCTGCGGGACCACTTAGTGAAGGCGACTTCTTTTCACTAAGCTCCATCATCTTGTTTCATTTTCAACATTAGGCACTTGATTTATGAAAACATAAATAGGAAATTCGCACATGCCTAAGTGTCTATGCATGAAAAAGTCTCCCAATTTTCTTTCAGACACTTTCTTAAATGAGCACAAATATAACTTGGGAAAATCACATAATTAAATATAAACTCAGGAAAAGTAATTTACTTTAGAGACTATGTTTAATCTCAATTGTTGATCTCAAGTGAAGTGAAATCTAATCTCTATTATCAGTCACTTTGGAGATTTTGATAAGGGATACTACTCAATGTAAAGTTACAAAAGTAAGGGCAAGAAAAAGAGAAAGACACGCCATATAGGGGTACTAGCCATAAAGAGAGGGATTTTCTCAAGTGAGAAGTGTGATACTCAAGTGTGACAGGCTTGAGGAAGGTATAAAGGTGCAACAAAGGAGATCGAGGAAAAATCTAGCGCCAAATCTATTAGAATAAATCCAAGGTATGTTGTAGTTTTTTTTTTAGTTTGGAAACTATCCCAGGATGGGAGCCCAAGTGGGTTCCAAATTATTATGAATAATTGTTGATTGGGTAGAAAGCGCAATTATTTCTTCTGCTAATTGTATTAAGAAACTAGTTGTGCATTTATTTAGTAGACTTGTAATCTACTAGGTTAATAAAGTATCAGGTGCTAGGTTCAACATAAAATTAATATTGTATCAAAGCCCAAAACTTTGGAATCAATCTTTGAATCACACTAGAACCCAGGTTTGTACAGGGATTGTTAAGGCCAGGTTCAACCACAACCATATGAGCAACCAGATTTATTTTTTCAAGCATAGGAATGTACAAATAAAGTCTATATGTTGCACAAAGGGGTCAAAGGTTGAAAGTTTATAGAAAAAAATTGTATGGTCTAAAGTAAAAAAATTGTATGTCAGTTAGGAAAAGTTGAGGAAATTAAAAAAGAAAAAGAAAACAAGGGGGTTGATGATTGTGGTGGCTGGTAGGTTAGCCACCAATTGACCAAGTGGAGCATTGTTGTTGGTACATAATATTAGTCAAGCTACAACCACCACTAAGATCACAACAAGGAATGTCAATTTAGGAAACAAGTTGAGAGGTAGAGTGGCAATCGATGCATGGAGGAGAATCCCTAGAGTAAAACGGTCGTGGATTCCAAGGGATGCAACCAACCAACATCGAAGAATTGGAGCACGACCTAGAGGAAAATTGATGGGGCGAAAAAGAAAGGGCCTATGTGGTAGGAGTTGTTTGTAGAGCTTACTCATGCATTAGATAGATCACACAAAGGATAGGGTTGAGATTGAGGTGAACATACCAACAAGCGAACAACAACCAAACAAGGCCAAGGAGTTGAGACATAATCCAACAACATTGGTAGCAGCCAACAAAGGTTGTAAATGTATATGAGGTTTTCTAGCAAGATTGGTGAAGGTCAACCCTCAGAGGAAGAGGGAGACCATACCAACCAGGGGTTTTACAACATCACCTTTCAGTTGGGTCTCTTATTTGGATATGGTTGCAACTAGTCTGAGGTTTGAGGGCATGTTATAGGGCGCTTATAACTTCATTCCCTAAAATGTGAGAGTTTCATTGATTCTCATGGAGAATGACACATGGGAGTTTCTTAACGCCAAACTCAACTCACTTATAGATGTTGCAGATCTAGTCATCCACAATCAAAAGGATGTGAAAACCAATAGAATTATTTTGGATGTGATAATGATTACATGATTCCTCACTTATTCGAGAAAAATACAAGGGAGATGTAGGAGGATCTAACGAAGTTATATTAGAGTAATAATGGCAACAGGAAGATGCTGTTGAATATTACGAACATGAAAATGACCAAATTAGATACAGTGATTACATATCTCACTAAGATCATATAAGTTTAGGATGAGTTGGCCACAATTCAGGAGATAGTAACATCTGGAGAGATGGTAAGGACGGCCTTGAATGGATTCACCAAGCTATGGGCTCCTTTCATCAAGGGCATTGTAGCACGAGAGAAGCTTCCTTAATGGGATAGACTGTAGGATGATTTCATCCAAGAGAACATTTAGGAGGAATCTTTATTAAGAGGCTTGTACATGAGTGAGGATAAGAATCTTACTTCTACCAAATAGGAAATGAGGAGCAAAGGAAAAGGTTTTAGCAGTTGGAGTGAGGATTCATCCTCACAATAGGAGGACTTCACTAAGGTCAAGTAATTTCCCTGTTGTAAGATGAGACACTATGCTTGACAACATTTAAAGAGGAATATGGGTAATGTATTCAATTGTAGTTGTGTCAAAGGAAAGCTTTGTTATCACCATAAAAGTTTTTTTTCTAAACCTGAACAATTTACATTGTTCCTAGTCATGGTCCTAGATAGGTGTTAAGTCATTTTATGTTTTAATGGGTAGGTGATAGGTTAAGAGTCTCAAAAGTCTCATTTTCATATCCAAATAAAGTTTAACAACCTTATTCCATGTCATAGAAGTCTCACATTCTGTTTAGAGCTCATATCTTAAACCATTTTGAAATATTTTTTGGAATTATCCCCGAAACCACGTTTTCGTAGTGCAGACAGTGTAAAAGGTCTGTTTTGCGCTACAAAAATGTTGCTCTTTTCGTAGCTCTTTTCGCTGAAAATACACTAAGCATGCTACGAAAGCGCGAATTTGTAGGCAGTCTTATCAAAACATCAATTCATTCAAATTCTGTTAATTTTTCGTTATTAGGTGTCAGCTAGGAGTTAGTTCCTAAGCATGCAACCATCCAAATCCATAATTTCAAATGTAGGGGTCATCATGATAGGCAATTTCAAATTCGAAAGGGCTGGTTGGTTTCTTATTGCAGTTTTCATGCAAACACTCAAACAGACCATTTTCGAATGATAAGCTTATGGTAATATCTTACCAAAGCTTCTCTCATCTATAATTCAAGCGAGGTTGGTTACCATTAACAAGAGAGGCTGACCACCATAAGCAAGTGAGGCTAATAAACAAAAATTCAAGCAAGGCTGATTTGTTACAGGAATTCAAAGGCAAAGATGACAGAAAAAAGGAAAAACCATGGGTCTGGTCATTGTTTAAGAACAGAAACTGAAAGCATCGAGGCCTTAGCCAGAGATAAATCAGTGATGGAAGCCTTCAAGAAAACAAGATGTTGGAAATTTTGTGAAAAATTGTAGGGAGGACACATTCAGGTGACAAAGGAGTTTGCCCTACATTTCACTGGCTCAAACACAAAAATTGGAATCCTAAACTTGCCAATTACTCTTGAGATCATAGCTTTGGTGACAAAGATTCCTAGGGGGCAAGATAGATGGTTCAAAAACTTTAGATTTTACATGGAACCATGTAAAGTGTTTCTGAAGCCAGAGTTTGTAGAAACAGACTTAACCAAGGCAATTCCAAGGAACTACATCAAAGACATCTATGCCAACTTGCTCTTCAACATTCAAAGGTATTTTACCTGTGAGGGGAGATATCATAAAATATATTCATATCATTTTAAACTCCTGTTGCATTTTACTGGTACGATTTCTTCAGATTTTCCTTTCTTTCTGTATCGAAGTATAGCTAAGATGGCAGATACGGTGCAAATGAAATCTCAAGGATATGAAACTTCCCTTTTTCATCATGGTCTAATTAAACTGATAGTTTTACATGAACTCAAAAGGATCAACAAAGAATGGTCTTCATTTTTGTTTTTATGTGGTTTTGGAGTGGAAAATCAAGATACAGGCATTAACCCTAAGGCTAAAGAAACTCCACCAGCAGAAATCAGTAAGCCTTTATTGACGAGGTCAAAAAGATTTGTTAAGATGAAACCTAGAAAGCAGGTGAAAGAGCAAGTGAGTAAAGCATTAGTGGTTATTCTTGAGACTCCTCAATCAACAAAGGAAAAGATAACTGAAGTTAAAGAAATGACACAAGAATAGTAAGCTAACAAACTAGTTCAAAGGAGATTGACTAAAAGTTAAATTGCAAAGGAGAAGGGTAAATCAATGATCTAAGGAGAAACTCCAGGCTTAAAAGGTAATTTAAATGATATTTTACAAGCCACTGATATTGAAGAATCCCCTTTGGTGCAGGTGGAATTCATAAAATTTGATGAAGGAAAATCGAAGAAGATGAAATCTTCTAAGAAACTAGAATTTGAGGATGAGGTTACAACATTTGTGTTCAAGCCCAGAAAGCCTTTAACCAGAAAATCTGAAAAGATGCAAGAGTCCAATATTGAGTTAGGGAAAACAGAGGAAGCTTCCACTGTTTAGGAAGAGTTGATAGACCTTTCGTCACAAATACCTGAAGGTGACAAAAACAGAGTTTTTTCCACTCAAACAGAAAAACCAGTTATGAAGAAATGGAAGAAAGGTTAAGAGCAGCTAATAATGAAATTGCTAGACTAATGAAGAGAGCAAGAAGGCATGGTGCTGAGAAGACAGATTTCAAGAGGATAAAGGCTCTCTAGGAAGTTGAAAAAGTTTCCAAACCATAAATAGTCAGCAATGAAGCTCAGTACTTTACTTGGACTGTACCTGCAATTAAAGAAGCCAGATTTGTAAGGATGATGAATGTTCAATTGAGAGCTACTAACAGGAGATTGAAGAGACAGGTTGAAGACCTATAAATACAGTTAACAAAATCTAAAGAGAGGCTACAACAACAATGAAACAGGGTGATGATAAAGGGCAATAAAAGATATATCTTAAATCAATTTTGATATTAAAAAGAAGATCATTTTTTGAAGAGGAACATCTTATAAAGTTAAGTTGTTTTGGTTTTTGGTGATCATAACAGTCCTTATGAAAATTTGAAAATCCCCAAACTTCAAATTTTTGAAACTGTGTTGAAAAAAGAGCATACACAACAGTTTCGTAGCGCGCTACAAAATTGCTGAAGGTGAACTTTTAGCACTTTATATATGTATTTTGGAGGTAAGGTATGATAAGTTTCAAGTTTTGATGTTACTGGTAGACATATGAAGATCATAGGTGAAGTTTCAGATTGCAGAGATGCAGAAAGAATGGTTCAAAGAAGTATTTTACAGTGATATAAAAGTTGCGCTACAAAAACATGCTATTTTTGTAGCGTTGTCATGTTTCATCTTCTTCTCCATTTGTTCGAGGTTCTCTTTTTGAACAGGTGGAAAACTGAAGTTTTAATGGATTGCTAACACATGTCACATATATGAAACAATCATCAATGCCAACAAAACTACTCGAAGATAAGCATAAAGATTAAGGGCTAATAAGGAGGAACTCCGTCTCCTTTTTTTTAGGACAGTTAGGTCATGAATCAACAAAGTTTGTAACAATGCCAGAGGCATCATAAAGGTGGAAGACATGGATTAGCATATGTCAACGAATGTATTTAAGTCGTAGATAAGGTTGTTGAAACATGTTTTAGGAGTTTCACTCTTATTTGTATTAGGACTCCTAAAAGACAGTTAGCTGTCAGTTTGTAATTAAGAAATTTGTTTTATGAGTAGATAGGTGTCAATTTTAGAAATCCGAATTCTCCTAAGGATGGATCATAGAATCCAACGTTGTAAAAACTCTATATGAAGCATGAGGTCGAATTCCTCAGGGTTGGAAATTTTATTAGCAAAATAAGTTGTGTTATTGTAGCAGACTGTGTGTTTTTCAAACTTAATACAAAGATCAATTTTACTACTCAATATTCATAAGGAGTTTATGTGTTTGATATTTCTATGACCTTTTTCAATTACTTATTTGCAGTGGTATGAGCATGTGTTACTTAGAATTCATTGGAAAATGCTCTAACTTCCTTCACATGCTTGTATACTGTGTTATTGTTTCACTTATAAACCTAAACTCCAAGTGCCTTGACTTCCATGTTTCGCTGATTATGATATTTTTTTGAAGACTATCTTGACTCCATAGCCCAATAGATGTTTGCTAATCTTTCATTCAACCAGTTATACATTTTTGTCCATTTTTATTCCTAGAGTTAGCCATCTAATCATTAATAAAAAATCTTAAACCTATTGAGAGAGCCCTCTCAGGTTGAGGAGGCTAAGCCTCAGCTGAAAGATTGGTTTGAAAGAGTTACTCAGAGTCTACTTGATCAACAGCCTATCAGGGTCAAATTTTGTGATAACAAGCTCAATAAGATTTTTCTAAGAAGTTTGAAATTGAGTTCACAATTGTTTCCTACTTTTCTTTGAGCACCTTACTAGTTGATGTAAGGCTAATAGGTAGTGGAGCCACATGACATACGACAGAGGCACGAGATTTGTTTGAAAGCCTAATCAAGTGGGACTCAAAACTGTGTGTGGAGTTTATTGTTGATATCAAACATGTAGTGAAGAGGGTTTGAACAATGATATTCCATATTGAGTCAAGAGGAAGGCTAGAAGTGAAGGACATGATATGGGTGCCAAAACGCAGGTGGAGTTTTCTCTTAGCATATATGATAGAGAAGAGGGGTTATGTGTAGCATTCCAAGACATATAGGAATTGGTTAGACCTATGCGATCTAGCTTGGATGAGGGGAACATTATTGGTGTTAGAGAGAGCAACCTCTATAAGCTAAAGGGCCAACCTATTTGAACAATGGAAAGAAGAAAAGCAGTGATAGAGAACAAGGACTGGAAATTTTCGATGGTTGAGTAGTTCAAAAGGAGTTAACCTTTAGGTTCAAGTAGGGAGGAGCAGTCAACAAATCCTTTCGGGTTTGTCAAGGTCTCTTAGCATGAGATGATCATACAAGATGTTTATGAGCAGGAGGCTTCTAGGAAGAAGTCCAAGGGGAGAAATTCTTTGAATTGAATGGCAGGGAAGGCTTCCAATTTAGATGGAGCAACCATGGTAGCAAATTCAGTTCCAAAATTAGAGCTAGTTCCAAGGGGTAGAAGTACTTCCCTCGTTAAGAGGGAGCGTTGATGTTTGTAGCTCAACAAGTACTTTTGCACAGACCTAAGTGTCCAAGCATGTAAATGTTACTCAAAGTTTCCTTAGGACACTTACTCAAATGTGAGTAAGTTATTATTGTAACTTAGGAAAAACACATAATTAATTATGTTGGATATTGAGCTAAAGAAACTTAGAAAAGGAAAAGTAATTTACTTGAATGACTATGTTTTAATCTCAACCATTAATCTCAAGTGAGGTAACATATAATATTTGTCATCAATCACTTTGGATATTAGAGTTAGGGACTTAACTCAATTTAAAGTTATAAAAAAAAGCTAAGGAGAGGAGAAATACAAACCATACAACAACACTAACCATTAAGAGATGGTTTTCTCAAGTGAGGAGTGTGATACTCAAGTGTGTCGAGTCCAATGAAGGTACAAGGGTGCAACATAAGAGATCTAGATCAGTCAAGGAGGTCAAGTACAAATCTAGTGTTTGATTTATTGGATCAAATCCAAGGCATGTTGTAAGTGTATTTTCTTTAGTTGGATCATTACCCTATCCCAAGATGGAAGCCCAAGTAGATTCTAAGTTTTTAATGAATTATTCATTGGGCAAAATATGTTTATCTCGCTTGTGATTGGGTGTAATTTTTTTTCCACCAATTGTGTTAAGAACCTAATTGTGCATTTATTCAATATATCTATAATCTACTAGATTTATAAAGTGTCGAGTGCTAGGTTCAATAGAATATTAACCACATGTTCAATAAAATTACCAAAAATAATTACCATAACCTTGGTGCATATATACACACCCAAATATGCCCACAGTTTAAGAAAAATTTTTTACACACTCAAATGCATCTACAAGTGGAAGAAGACAAATTGATCCCACCACAAAGTCTTAAACACAAACTAATTAATATTGATTCACCATGTTGATTTTATAGCGTCTTTCAACCTGATAATTATCTTTGATCTTTTTACATTCTTATTAATATTCCATCATTCAATAATTATACAAATAGACATCAACCATATCATCTAGATCATAAAGAGACAATCCACACAAAGAGCATAAAGATTTACCTTGGGAAAACCCTTAAAGGGAAAAACCCAACAACCCATTTTAATAGAGAATTATTTAGTTCAACAAAGACATATAAGTCTAACTAGGTCAAACTTGTTCTAAGGTCCATCCTCTTATTCAAGTCACCCAATTCTAATCATGTATTATGATCCTACACTTCCACAATTTCAACCTTCCATAGATCGTGCACTTCCAAAACTTTGGCCTTTCATAGATCTTGCACTTCTAGAATTTAGGCCTTCCATAGATCTTGCACTTCCAGAATTTAGGCCTTCCATAGATCCTAGTTATATGTTTCCATTGATGACCTTTGTTAGCCTCAAAGATAGGTGCGAGTTGTTCAAAGTAGATACACAATCTGCCTCAGAAACATCCCTTTGTCGGCCTCAAAACAGGCCTCCTTCGTTGGCCTCAGAGCAACCTCAGAACACACCTCCTTTATTGGCCTCATAAATATATCAACAACTACCTCAAACTTAGCTACTTTGGTGCCTTAGACCTTCAATAGATGCGGGCTACTTCTACCACAAATACAAGCTATTTCTACCACTGATGTGAGTTATGTGTGTGTCTTTTAGAGGGGAAAATAAGCCCTATATATCATTTTTTCTTAGAACAGATGGTTTGTCCCTTGTTGGAGCTGACCTGTGCATTTTAGGAAGCTGACTTGGCCTTACAAATCCAAATAGAACATTCAAGAGTGTCGACTTGACAAGGAGGAAACAAACCTTACATTTTGGAGCCAAAAATTCAAATTTCATCTTTTTGAAAGTCACAATGGGACTAACTCAAAATAAATTTCTTGACTCACCATTTAAATATGCTTTACAAATACATAATGACTCAATTATACGTTATGAAGATCGACCATAGTTACAAAAATCAACACACCATAGGGTTCAAATGAAAGAAAATACAACCTTCATTAAATTGTTACAAACACTTAGTTAAATCACCACTGACCATTGAATTTTGTGCATACTTTCTCGCTGGTGGGACTATTATTACCACAATCATCACAACTCACCGAAATCCACCTTTAATTAAATTTCCATGGTGCTTGAATTACCATAGAGCTACAATAACACACCATAGACTTTGAATTATTGCAAACCAAAGATCTCAAATTACCACATCTCGCTTCAAAAAAAAAATTGTAAGCTTGTTAGGACAACATCTTCATCATGTCCAACTTCTCACCCCAATCAGGGGAATAACACAAGATTTGAACCCAAGACTTCCAGTTCGGTGAGACTTCATTTCCATGGCCATTGCTAATTGAGCTACCCCAAACAGACCACATCTCACTTCAATTAAATCACTCCAAAACTTGAATTACTGCAACACTACGAAAGTAGATAATTACTACAAATCGAAGCCACAATTACCAGAAAACTTCAATTAATGTAAATACAATGTCAAGATTATAAAATGCTATTATATTAACTTATCCCACTTTAATTAATTCACCGCAAAATGTGTCGCATGACTACAAAGATGGATATATGGACAATTAATATAGACCAATGTCATAATTACCATAGAGCTCCAATTATCATAAATACATTGTTGAGGTTATAAACTACTCTTATATTTAGTTAATAATAGTAATAGTTATATTATAAATATAGTAAAATTCTATATTATTAAAAATACTTATTAATATTGGTCTAATTTTTAATAAAAAAAATCAAATTACTCATATTTTTTAATTTATTTTATTTTTCCCACTTTTCTTCTTTAAACATTAAAATATATATAACTCTTTATATAGAATACTCATTCAACTAATAACATAACAATATTTTAATTTACTAATTAAAATATTTTTAAAAAATCTTTAAAAACTAAAAATTAAATAGAATTCCTAAGAAAAATGAATGCCTTTTAAGTTACATGTTGAGGCAATGGGAGAGAAGGAGAGCTAGGATTTGCAACAGGAATTAAGCATTGGGAATCATGGAGGGGAGTAAGGGGGAGAGTTCCACTCCCTCCTATAGTTAGGTAGTCTCCAATCGAAGCAAGAATCCTCTGGAGGCTGAAACAGGTATTTTAGGTGGAGGGAAACAGAACAACAGAGGCACACAGGAACATGAAGATAAGCGGGAAGAAGTCAGAAGAGGAAAAAGAAAAGAGGAAGAAAACCAGAAGGCAAACGACAGAAATCGAACATGAGCGTGTAAGCCTACGACGACTATCACATCCAGATTGGTGTTAAGTGATCCAGTGCTACAAGCGCATAGGGAACACATGGCGACGTACGCAATCATTTGTAAATTTATGGGATTATGGCTCACGGAAAGAGCTTTACAGGCATGGATAAAAAATCACTGGAAACCTAAAGGGGGTATAGACCTACACCTTGGTTCAAAGGGTTTCTTCACGGTGGTCTTCAATAACATTGAGGACAAAGACATGGTGTTTGAAGGAGGGACAAAGACATTCACCTCGGTCCCAGTGTTGATAAGATTTTACTCCTTACCTTTGGATTATTGGCAACCAAAATCATTAACAGCAATAGGAAACAAACTAGGGCACTTCGTAACAATAGCAGAGGCCACTAGGCGGGGAAAGTACACATCCTATGCCCGTATATGCATAGAGATGGATCTCTTGGGAGCTCTACCAGATGAAGTCGTCCTAGAAGTTTTAGACGAAGAATGGGTACAAGCAGTGGATTATGAGCATGTTCCTTTTAGATGTCGCAGATGCCATGAACATGGGCATCTATTCAGGGACTGCCCCTTAAACAAAATGGAAAGCAAAACTAAAGCTACCTCAGGGAAAGAAACCATTAGCTTTAACAAAGTGGAAAATAGAGGCAAAGGAGGGAAAAAGTATAAAAAAACAATGAGGAAAAGTAGATAAATCAAAATAGGTACAAGGTTCTAGAAGAAGATGAGGAGCTAGATAAAACAAATCAAACTATGGAGGGTAGCCCTGCAGAAAAGGATAAGGAAGAAAGCATGGAGGATAACCATAACAACACCCAACAAAAGGAGGATCTGTTGAATACCATGGACCTTGATAGGGACCAAGAGATGACCCCGAATGAGGTGGAAATAGAGGATCATGAACCACAGGATATTCTTGATAGGGAGCATCTAGATTTGGAAAAATTCCTAGAGCAGGGAAACACCAAAGGAATGGACTCGCTACCACAAGAGAAGTTCAATAGAGTGCAACAACTATTTCTATGGAGAACTCAGGCAAAAGGGTCGGGAGTCAAAAGAAACCATGACAGCCAGGATAACAAAGGGGTAACAACTTTGAAGGCCACATCGGGACTAGCTCCTCGGAACCCAGGCAGGAAAAGGGGTAGGAAAAAACAAAATGAGTTGCTGATAGAATGTGGAAAACTAATGATAGATTCAAGTAAGATGAAAGATCTAACTAGTTACTCATTTACATATCTTTCTTAATGAAGCTCACAACATGGAATATAAGGGGTTTAGGGAGTAAAAGAAAACAAAGGAATCTTAGCAACAAAATGAAAGTAGAAAAACCATATATGATCTTCATTCAAGAAACAAAATGTTCGGTAGAAAAAATAACGGAAATTCACAACAAATGGCTAAGTAGGTATGAATATCTAGAAGTCAAAGAAGACAAAACAACTGAGGTGTACTCATGCTTTGGAACCCTCAGAAACTAGGTATCCTGGATGCTGAAGCATCTAGGAACTACTTATCAGTGGTTATTCAACCGTTGGGGGATAAGGAAGTTTATTTAATCACAAATGTTTATGGCCCACAGAAGCTTGAAGACAAGCTTAGATTGCTTACTTTACTGGAGGATTTAAGAGACAGACATTTGGGGGTCCCATGGATTCTGGGAGGGGACTTTAACATGATCAGGTCCATATCAGAAAAAAAGGTGGAACCAGATCACTTGGCAGGGAGTCCATAGCATTTCAGAATTTTATAAACAATATGAGATAAGTAGATACAGAGACAAGTAATGGCATCTTTACCTGGAATAACAAAAGGGGAGGAGAGTCTCAGGTGGCATCAAAGGTTGACAGATTCATTCTCTCGAATGACCTTATCCTCACAGGCCTGGAAATGTCAGCAATGATACTCCCTTTTGGTGGTTCAGATCATTGGCCTTTGCAACTTGAAGCGTCCTGTATAGGCATTCCAAAAAACAGAGTTTTCAGGGTTGAAAATATCTAGCTCACCCATTTGGAATTTAACAGCAATATAGAAAAATGGTGGAATGAGGATATACCAATTCAGGGGACAAAAATGCTCCTCTTGCATAAGAGATTGAAACATGTCAAGATCAAGCTCAAAGATTGGAATAAGAATGAGTTTGGCAATATTTTTGAAGCCAAAAAAGTAGTGGAAAGGAAGCTATAGGAAATTAATCAGATCCTCATCACAGATGGCTTCAGTGAAGGAAGTAAGGAACAAGCCAACAACCATCAACAGAAATGGGAGGAATTATGCGAACAGGAGGAAATATTCTAGAAACAGAAATCAAGGGTACAATGGTTAAAAGAAGGGGAAAGGAACACAAGGTATTTTCATAAAACAACCATGAATCACAAGCCCCATAACAGGATCTCAAAAATCAAGGATCAACGTGGAAATCAACTCAATACCCACAAAGATATAGAAGCAACTCTAGTTCAACATTTCCAGGGCATAGCAGAGGAACCTCTCTTAGACAGAACACAATTCATTAATGACTTCACTAAGCACATTCCTAAGCTTGTGACAAGGGATGATAACTACAATCTAAACAGGCCTGTGAATGAAGAGGAGGTTAGCATAGTTATCAAAGAAATGCAAAATGGAAAGGCACCAAGTCCATATGGTTTCAATGTGGACTTATTTAAAGCTTGTTGGGGCATAGTCAAGCAGGATATCCTTGATGTGGTGGAGGATTCCAGGAAAAATAGAACTGTTTTGAAAGCGCTCAACACATCTTTCTTATCCTTAATACCAAAACAAGATAATGCTATGACACCAGACAGATTCAGGCCTATAGCATTATGCAATGTGGTGTATAAAATTATAACCAAAATAATTGCAAATAGGCTTAAACCCCTTCTGCCAACCCTTGTTTCTGAGGAGCAAACTGGGTATGTGGAAGGTAGACAAATTCTCAACAATATCATACAAGCTCATGAGGTGGTTCACTCTCTTAGTGATAGGCAAGCATGTATGATCATGCAATTTGACCTTGAAAAGGCTTATGATAAGCTAAATTGTGCCTACATAAGGAAAATCCTTTTAGCTTATGGTTTTGACCATAACTGGGTAAGATGGGTAATGGCCCTTGTCACTTCCTCTAGTTTTTCAATCTTGTTAAATGGTTCACCATCCAAGACCTTTAATCCTTCGAGAGGTCTTAGACAAGGAGATCCCCTCTCTCCCTTCCTCTTCATACTCATGATGGAAGGACTATGTCGAACTATCAAAGCAGCCAAAGCAGAAGGTAGAATCCAGGGACTCAGATTAACTGGGAATGGTAATGCTTTAACCCATAAACAGTTTGTGGATGATACTATGCTACAGGGCATACCTACAATCAAGGAAGCTCTAGTCTACAAACAAATCCTGAAAGACTTTGCAATGGCGGCAGGCACAAAGGTAAGCCTCTCCAAATCAAAGATTTTCTTTTTCAACACTAATATTACTATTCAAAGAAATATATCCAGAATTCTTGGTTTCCAAAAAGAAATGTTGCCTTCCAAATATTTGGGAGTTTCGTTTACAAACAATCCTCTGAGCAAGACAATCTGGGAGCTGATGATTAATAAGCTAAAAGACAAAACACGGAAATGGACGAGTAGGTCTTTGAACTTAGCAAGACGACTAGTGCTCACAAAAGTTGTACTTCAAACTATACCCCAAAGGAGTCTTGCAAATATGCAGAAATATCCAAAGAGATTTTCTTTGGGGTAACGGTGAAGAGAAGAAAAAATGGGCCTTTGTAGCCTGGGAAAAGATCTGCAAACTTAAATCACATGGAGGTTTGGGACTGGATGATCCTGAAGTACTAATCAAAGTTTTGGGAGCAAAATTTTGGTGGAGATGGATAAAAGACTCAGCTTCCCCTTGGGCACAAATTTGGAAAGAGAAATATGCAAACAATTGGCAAGATAGGGATCACATTAGAATGTCTGGGATTATCAAAGGCTCCCACATCTGGAATAAAGCTTGGGAAAACAGAACCATTGTTCAAAAACACAGTTTCTGGAAATAAGAGATGGAAACCTTGTCTGGTTTTGGGAAGATAAATGGCAATAGGAACCTAAGTTGTCAAGAGAAGAATTGGCACATCTAAAGAATGATACGGACAACAAAGGGTTAATCAAATTAAATGAATTCTGGGATAAGCAAATAGTGGAGGAAAATGGAGGATATGGAAGAAACTAGTTTATAGGGATAACTCCCCCTTGAAGGCACAGGCAGAAGCTCTAACAGCCATCCTGGAACAAAGGAAGATCCTGGTATCAAAAGATTCTGACCAGCTGAGATGGGGTAATAACAATGAAGGCACCTTTAACCTTAAAGAGGCTAAATGTATAGCCCTTGGGCTTGACTTCACAAACCCTAATCAGGATTGGAAGGATCTATGGCAGAACCAAGGCTGGATGAAGATCAAACTGTTCATGTGGCTTGCGCAACATAAGAAAATTCTCACCCTAGGACAATCTTTGAAAAAGAGGGGTTTTGGGTCCTTCCAAGTGCCAGCTATGTGAATCACAAGAAGAAACAATGGAGCATCTTCTCAACCTCTGCCCATTTACCTCCACATTGTGGAATGGGATTGCTTCAATATTCAGACAAACAGATAGGGACATGGGCAGCATAACCAGCACCTTAAAGAAATGGAGGAAAAATTTCTCTGATTATGAAACAGTCGACAAAGCTTGGGCTTTAGCTCCAAGCTTCCTTATCTAAGATGTCTGGAAAGAACACAGCAACAAAATATTCAATAATAGGAAAGGTTCTACCCACGACATCATGGAGCATATTTTAAAACAGATCAAGGAGACAATCGGAGCCCTCATCAAATCACCCCCGGAGAATAACCCTTCAAATTCTGATGTTTAGATACTACTAACACTGGGTCTACAAGGGCTCATTCCTCAGGGCAATCTCAAAAATTCTTATTAAATTTCTGTTGTTAAAGACTTATGGTATCCTCCCCCTCCAGGTTTTAGAAAATGCAACATAGATGGGGCCTCAAAAGGGAATCCGAACATGGCTGGTTATGGTGGAGTGATAAGGGACGAGAAGGGTTACATAGAAATCATTTTCCATAGAAATTTGGGGAAAGCTACTAACAACATGGCGGAGCTCATGGCCCTTGAGCAATGCTTAGAAATCCTAAGAGATTCAACTTTTTATAGCATTATTATAGAAGCGGACTCGGATTTGGTGATCAATTCGATCAAGAAAATCAGCTATGTTTCTGCTTCAGAAAAGGTTTCAAGGCATTGGAGGCTTATTCAAGTGTATTACAGAATCCAATCCCACCTGCAGAATATGAGAACCATTCGATTCACGCATGTGGGCCGGACAACCAATAAATTAGCAGACATCTTAGCTAATGAAGGAGCACACTATGTTCTAAACAATGGTATATATAATTGGATAGAGGTCGCCCAGGGCAAATTGAGGGATGTTTGTCTCATACAGGCGAATGAGGACTATGAGGTCAATCAAAACAGGGGTTCCTGACAGGTCGCAATATTGGGGAAAGAGTGGCTTTTCAGTTCACATGAAAAAGCAAACTAGGGATTTAAATGAAAATATTATCCATTCCTTTGAACGGAATTGCGGCCCAAAACACTACAAACCCAGAAGGCTCAGATGAGAGGGGGAATGATAGCACGAGGAATGCCATAAACTTTTTATCAAAGCAGCGTGGCAATTTACACAAGTGGGTATTACAGCTGGTAGGCTAGCATTGGGTAAAGTCAAACCGCAGTAATATGAATGTGGCTACAAGTAAAGTGGTTTTCAGAAGCCCTCAAAACCCAAAGCTGTTTTATAGGATTGCGCCCGATGCCATTAAGTGTTCCACACGTGGATCTCGGAGGAGTCAAAAAACCGCCCTTATTGGTCGGGTAAGCCTCACACTTCTTTTCCACCCAATATTCATTATAACCGTCGGATATTATGGAAGCAGATCAACGGCTAGGGTGCTTTGTGCAAGTTGGGTTAACTTCCTCGCTAGTTTCTCCTCAAGGTTGGGTTCGGAGGAGCTTGGGGAGACTACTTGCTCGAAGGTTAACCCATGGTGGACTTCATTTTTGTTTATGCGGTCTCTATTACCTCGTCTTGTCCATCTTTTACCTTTTAGTGGCCACTTGTTTTCTTTCTGCTTTTTTCCTCTTCCTTTTGTGTTTGAAAGCTGGCTTGAAAGGTTTAAGCAGTGTTTTGTGTTAGTTGGGCCCTTGGCCCGGTTCTGGAGCCGTCGGCTCAGTTCCCAAAGACCAGGGTGATAGGTGCTTCATTACACTCTTCTCCTCTGACTTTGTTGTATTTTATGTCTATTTTTAGCCTTAATTGATTAGAAGGACTGACTCTTGCTTAAGAAAAAAAAGAGAATGTCTTTTAAGTTAAATACAATAATAACATATTTAAAAATAAAGCAACATTAATTTAAGTATGATTGAAAAATAATTTAAAATTATTAAAATAATTTATATCAATTTCATCTTTGAAATATATACTATATATATATATTATATATATATATATTATATATATAATAAATTAACTTATATTACAAAATATATTTTTTCATTAGGCAAAATAATTCAGAGAAAAAATGGATTCAGCGACTTCAAAAAATTTTGAAACAATTTGAACTCCAGTTTTTAAAAATCTCCACAAGATTTGGTTAAAATTAATCAAAACAAACTAATTTCAAGAAAAAATAGATTCAGCAACTTCACCTTCAAAAACCTTTGAAACAACTTAAACTCCAGTTTTTTAAAATCTCCACAAGATTTGGTTAAAATTAATCAGATACAAAAAAAATCGTAAAAAATATCATTTCTTTATATTTAATAATAGTGAAAAAAATATTTTAACATATTTTATTTATTATAAATTAATAAATTAATTTATATTCATTATATTAAATAATATTATTAATTTAAAAAATAAAAATAAAAATGATTTCTCTCCGCATTTCTACCAGGAACATAAGACTTTGATACGATATGCCCATCGCAATGTCTACTTTCATTTAAAATAGGAATTTGGCATTAAATAAAATCACTTCAACCCAGTCATTCTAGCTTTCAAAAATACTACTGCTGTTGCTACTTCAGTATCATGACTCCATGGTACATTACAACATAGAGAGCCACCAAATTTTACGGTGACGAGAGAATATTGAAGTGTTGCGTAAGCAAATGTGAAGCCGGCCGATATCACCTCCAGTACTAATCATAAATCTTTCTCAACTTTCAATATCGACAAATTCTAATTGCGGTGATACAAAGATAAATGTTGGGCCGACTACAACGAAAATATGCTTGTTTATTTATTAACAACAAGCTCCTGAAGGAAAGAATCATTCCGTGTAGACATATAGTTGTTGCATGCCTCCTAGCGATGAAGTTGCAGAGCATCACTACAGAATTTCTTGAAGTTTATGCACTCTTCCACAATGAATTCACTGCAAATTCAAAAAAAAAAACTGTTATTCATGCAAGGTGGACAAAATGTAGTCTGCTAAATAAAAGAAGACCGAAAATACGGTTATTTATGTAAGGGGGTCAAAGGTGCATTGCTTGCTAACTGAAAGAAGGCCGATTGCTAGAGAGGGGAATAGGTTCGAGAAACATACAATATACGTTGCGTCATTTCAGATACATCCCATCTAGGGCTCCACGGATAATCAGCATATAGACGAGATGTAATCGGCATACCTTGTGAATCAAAATGCTGGCAAAACACGGAAATGTTATTCCCATTTAAATATGTAGAGAAAGGACTGTAACATACATTTTGTTTATTTGAAATACTAATTTTTTTTTATAATAATAATAATAATATAATTTTAAGTTCATAACCTCCTCACTTGTTTGTATTACAAGGTACCTCAAGCCTCCAACAATTTCATTGTTTAAATCTATGTAAATGTGCATCCTCTATATACACATGAATATTCATGTGAAAATTACTAATTAAATAAAAAACTAGCTACACAATAACCCGATAAACAATATTTTTGTTTACAAATGAATTAAGCGTATTTTTTCCAAAATCACATGTTACAGATGTAACAACACAGAAGTATACTATCATTGCTTGGAAAACTGGCGTTCGGATATATATATATATATCTATCATTGCTTGGAAAAACTGGGTTCGGATATAATATATATATAAAAGGATAAATTACTACTAGTGACAAAAATTAATATATATTTTTTAAGGTCATCCAGGATTAGAAAATGACAAAGAAAGAAAAAATAAAATGTCATCTGCTTTGAAAATACTTTTGGGAATGGAAAGAATGATGGTTACATTTTTCTCATGGAATTCTGAAGCTGACCAATAACAATTTGTTGCATTATTCATCAAGACCAACATAAGAATACAAAAAAATTATAATACACCCTTTATGGATAGCTTTAGGTCGAAATCATTTTCTCTACACATTTTTTTTCAATAAATGAAAAGCATCGTTAGATGGACTAAAATGCCTCCCAAAGTAATTCAGCCGATTAGGGTAATTGAAATCGTATACCTCTGTTTCCTTGCAGTTTTAAAACATGCTTATGAAGTACACTTTCTTGGGACTTTGCTATACCCATATTCTATGTTACATGGTTCGGGCTCGAATTCGAGTTCGGAAAAGATTAAGTTCAATTTGAATTTGAATTTGAATTTTCTGATGACGTTTATATGAGGTTCAGCATTAAGTTTGACTATACATATTCTTCAATATATATATATATATATATATGACAAAATAATAAAATATCAAAATCAATCAATAAAACTATATGAGTAGCAGTGAGCTACTCATATAGTTCACGCCACGGGCGGTAGGGACAAGCAGCGTCTAGAAATTGAATTCAGGAAATTGCAGAGAATACAACACGCAGCGGCAACACTAAGAACAATAAAGCGAATACACTCAGACTGAAGTTGGCTTGTGAAAATCTATAAAGCCAAACCAATGGCCACCGTGGGAAACTAACTAGCGGGAAGCGAAACAAGAGAACCATGTGCTGCCCATGGCTTTTCTCGTAAACCTTAAAACCACTGACAAAAACCACCCAAACTCTAACCTCGAACCCAAAAAAAAATTATAAAAATTATAAAATAACGACCACTATTCACTTCACGCTTCGGGCGGCAGGGACAAGCAGCGTCTAGAAATTGAATTCAGGAAATTGCAAAGAATACAACACGCAGCGGCAACACTAAGAACAATAAAGCGAATACACTCAGACTGAAGTTGGCTTGTGAAAATCTATAAAGCCAAACCAATGGCCACCGTGGGAAACTAACTAGCGGGAAGCGAAACAAGAGAACCATGTGCTGCCCATGGTTTTTCTCGTAAACCTTAAAACCACTGACAAAAACCACCCAAACTCTAACCTCGAACCCAAAAAAAAAATTATAAAAATTATAAAATTCGGCTTCAGGTTTGTTTTTAGGTTTGACTTTAGGTTCAAATTTGGCTTCAGGTTTGTTTTTAGGTTTGACTTTAGGTTCAAATTTGTTGAGATTCAACTATCAAGTTCGCCGAACCTGAACGAATTTGGAATTTTTTTTTGGGTTCGCTGAATTTTGAACTTCAAGGTTCAAATGCCTCCTAAAGTAATTCAGCTGATCAAGGTAATTGAATTTGTAAACGTATGTTTCCTTGAAGTTTTAAAACATGTTTATGTAATACACTTTCTTGGGACTTCATCAGCTTCAATATTATCAGTAAGGTTTCCTTGAAGTTTTAGAACATGTTTATGTAGTACACTTTCTTGGGACTTTATCAACTTCAATATTATCAGTAAATTCTCCCTTGAAGCAAAATCAAACATTCTCTTAGAAGAAATGAAACAAAATGAGGAAGATTGTCAAAGCATTGTAGAATCTGATATGTATAATTTGATGATCCACGGTGAGGAGAGCAACCAGAAGGTTTAGGTAACACGACCAAAAGGAGATGAAATTCAGTCTAACAACTTACAGAAATTTTATATCCAAGGGCTGGGAGTAGAGATTGGAGCCTTGTGCCTGGTTAGTTTATTTTAGCTAAAAGAAGAGTGCTCATTTTAACCTCGAGAGAATTCTGGAAATAGAGTTATCAGCGCAGTCAATTCAGAGAAGATAAGCCCACGCTGAGAAGGAACCTGTCCTTAACAGATTTGTGCCCTAAATCATATAAATATAATATATATATATTATATATGGAACTGAAATAAATATGAGAAGCACGACACCATCAAACTCGATCCTTGCAAAACAATACTGTGCATCATATTCAGCCTCTGATTTTGCTGTCTGAATCAGTATTGAAAAAGTCAGCATCAGCAAATAATCGATGAGAGCCCTAAAAACATCGTTTTGGAAAAATCAGCGAAAAAAATCGGAAGAAAAATGAAAACTGCAGCAAACATAAAAATGCAAAATATATTCTCTTTTTTTTCAGTTTTTTAAACATATAAAGCAACAACATCATCAAATAAACACATTGGCACATAAATATAGTGTTCCACGGGGACGCATCCCCTAGGGTCGAGTGCACGCACCCCTCGCACCCAGGATGGGGAGTCTACTGGGGTTGCATTTCTCCAAGCACCTTTTTTGGGGAATCTTGGGGAGACGCAAGGGGGTGTGTTTCTCTAGTGTGGGGGATGAGACTCCCCAAAAGGAGTGCGTCTAGGCATCCCCCCTCAAAACTTCAGTATCTAGCATATAATATATACTATATAGTAATATACTAGTATGTTTTGCTTTCAGTTTAGATTCTAGAATGATGAATGATGAATTTAATTTTTAAATCAATGTAGATTGTAGAATGATAAATGATGAATGATATGAATAATGTATTTGAATATTTAATTATTGAACTTTTTTATTGAATCTCATGGTATGGATGAATAATGAATATGTCATATGTATCAAAATGAATGATGAAGATGGATCAATATATGTCATTATTTAATTCAATTATGAATTTAAATTTTATGTGTGGATCAAATTTCAATTTTCAATGTATTGGTATCCATTTTACTATTAGTCTATTTAATATTTATGCTTTCATTATTGAACAATGAATATGAACTTGAGTTATATATATATATATATATATACACCCTGACGTCTCCCCGCACCCCCGAAATTTCCCTAAAATTTGAGGGTACTCCCACACGTTCCTCTTGTGCGTCTCCTGGCACCCGCATTTCTCCGCACCGGAGCCTTGGTGGAACATTGCATAAATATGAAAAAAGCACTGATATATATGATGTAGTGGATGTCAAATAAAAATAATACATCAAAGGCAATACTAAATCCTGCTGATAATTATCCAATCAAGGACTCATGTGGAGAACCAATACAAATAGAATCACATATATAAATGTAGCTCATCATCATGAGTTATATGTACAATTGCAAAACAAACAAAACTAGCAGCATGCTATCTGAGATCAGTTCCCTCTCCCTCTTTACAGGAGAAGATGATGGGCTATTTGCCAAGCCTGGCCCTAGCAGTAGAAGGCCCTGGCCCTGCACCAAATGTTAGACGATGATTGATGTGTATGGAACTGTGCTCTCCTATATCTATAAAAGGTTGTGCTGATGCTGCCACATTCTCCTCCTCCTCCCACTCCTTATCCTCTTCCGAGTCCTCCTCCTCTTGCTGCCCCAGTTGTTGTACTACTAGTGGTTCCTCCTCTAACCCTGCAAGTGACTCCTCCATGATGGGAAGCTCAAACTCCACCCTCCATTTAGACAAAACATCAATATTGTCTAAGGAAATGGAATCAACATCCGGTGTTTTCTACATTTGCTTCACTTATAGTCGGAGATTGTAACAGACATACACCAAATCATTAAGGCATGAGAACTCCAACTTGTAAGAGTGCCATACAAAAATTAATGAGTCTTCACACTTGAGGGTCATAAATTACAATAAATGAAATTGCTTAGTTGAAGTTCAAAGTTATATCCTGTTGCACTTTTTTGAGTGTATTTGTGCTCACACCTTGAAGCGCTACAGGTCTGACTAGGGATTCTGATGGCCTATTTTTGTAAATTTGGTGCCCTTGCACCATACCTTTGTCACCAAACATCTACAACAAAACAAAGAAAAGTTAGATCATAATTAAACTTTCAAATAAAAAATAACTGAATTTAAAAAATCTAGAATTCAAAATTAATAAATTATAATGAACCATGACTTGTCACTTACATGGCATGGAGATGGTCCTTTCACGAATAGCATCATCTAATCCAAATAGTCCAACGCCATCCCCATACATCTCTATCTTGCGATTGATTTTGTTGCGAAGCTCGGGATCAAGAACCATCCTATGAATACAAGTATGGAACCTTTCCATCACCTCGCCATCAAAATCAAAGTTGCATTTGTAGGAAAACATGGAGTTGAGGAAAAGTGTTGCTACATGAATGGGTCAATGAAGCATCCCTATCCACCGACTATCAATCACATCTCATAACATCATCTGTTTATTAAACCTAGCACAACCCTTGTCTGCATAAAAAGCTCAAATACTCTCTTTCGCCCTATCCATGTCCTCATACAAATAAGCCATTGCGGGCTTATCACCATGTACCAATCTCAAAACCTTTACTACATGTTTACTAATTGAGCAATCTTCTTCTACTCCTTGCCAAAAGGAGTCAGTGTACACCAATTTTGCAATGGCTCTCCCATCCTCTCTTTTGTTGTATCTACAATCACGCCACTTATCACAAACAAACATTTCTTCAACTCAAATGGGCATTGAAGAGTAATGAAGTTGGTGGCAAAATGTGTGATTGCAGGATGCTGCAACTCCCTATTTCTAGTGCATCTCCTCATGAGGCTAAGAACAAAAGCGTGGTTATATATGAACATGGGGATGCTCCTAGCCATATCAATCACTTCCTTGATGAAGGAGAGTTTCCTCATATCCTCAAGCATAAAATCGATACAAGGTGTTGTGCATGGAGCCAGAACAATGAGCGGTGCTTGTCCATTAGCATCCCACCATCAGCGACATAATTAGTTGCATTATCTATTATGAATTGCACTACATTGTGCAAACCAATCTCTTGGACAAACCCATCTAACAACTCACATATCAATGTTGCATCTTTTACAAGTGTTGATGCATCCACTGATTTAATAAACATGGTATCTCTAGGACAATGTACCAAGAAATTTGGAAGCGTCTTACCCTCCTATCTGTCCAACCATCAGACATCACTGTGCATCCAAAGACCTCTCATGATTGCTTCAACTTCGCCAATCTAGAGTTTGTAATGTTCCTACTAGGAAAATTAATAGTAATATTTAAGCAAAGTACACATGCAACACAAAAATTCAGACAACAATTAAACACCCATAAAATTTACACCACAACTGCCCCAAACTGAGCCATTTTATTATCAAGAGGAGATTACAAAATGTATGGAATATGTGCACTTGGGCTTGCCAAAGCAATCTAGACAACCCCAGGTGAGAAAATGTGCTACCCGAATGCAAGGAAGTGTTTTCTCCTCAAGCACTGTGTTGGCCCTGGAATTCTACCACTATTGGTTGGAAAGAAACCCATGTTTGACCCTCTAGAGTGCTCAGAAAATTATGCCAAATTAATCTTGGGCTCTCCTCCACAAACCCAAAAAAACCCAGAAAGGGTTTGGTCTAGTTCCAATTTTCCAAAATCACCCCCAATTCTTGTGCGCTCTTCCACTAACTGAAAATTCGTGCTACAGGAAATCAGCCACTGGAGCCCCTCCAAAACATTGAGCAAATCCCTTCACAATCCTCCTTGTACCTCCTAGAAAGCCCAACTCCAAACTCCCAGTCAAGTCTTCCCCACAAACAATCCCCCTCTATAAACTGCGTAGTTCAGAAGCTCCTCTGCGCAAGCCCCGGGAAGAATAATTCGACCTGGGCAATAGTCACGCACTTAGCCCACAAATCCACTAAGAAATTGTTGTAGAATGCCCAAGGATTGAACCTAGAAAATGTTGAAGAAAGTGTAACTAGGTTCGGTCTGCATAATGACATGATCTTTGTAAACGATGTAATAAAAGGAAATAAATTACTTTTGTAATCTTGCTACATGGGTTTCATGAGCAAGAAAGTGTCACTAGGTGAAAGAATTCTTCATGATGACTTTAGGATTTATTTATATATATCAAAGAGTCATATCATGTGTATAGAAACTCTTCATGAGTTTATGTAAATGTGCATGAGTCTTCAAAGTTGTGTAACTGCCCTCCAAGACCAAGATCAATACCTCAAAAGCAAAGTTTGCAAGCTATGCAACGAATCCTCATGTTGGCTCCAAAAATGAATTAAAAGGAAATTATTGAATAAATGGAAGTCATGTCAGCTTGGTTAAAATGACATGTCGGTTCATGGTTTATGTCGGCTCAAATAAATGACACTAACCACTATAAATGACTATGAAGGGTTAGCGCAAAATACATAAGGAAAAATCTCGCATACTTCTCTCTGAATTTTTTAGGTGACTAAGGAGCAGAAGATCCGCAACAGTAATCTCAACAGTGAACAAAGGAAGGGATTGACGATCTTGGTCTTGGAGAGGCAGAGTGTGTCAAGGGTCATGGTCTTGGTATTCGTCAATGGAATCTCTATAAGAAGAATTTTGCGTGGGTTTTCCTCTCTAAGAGGGAGAGGTTTTGGCCCTAGCAGTAAGCCAATCATTTGTGTTCCTGTCTCTTTTGTTTTTGGTAGCAGTTTGATGAAGTAAGCACACACACTAATAATGAATGGAATATCAAGCTAAGATAAATTGTTTAAGTACTTCACAAATTGTTATCATGTAAAGAAGAATCACTCGTAATTATGTATGCACTAGATTCTTCAATAGAAAAAACCCGAAACTAGCTAAGTCCGAAACAATCTCTCCACAAGAGCATGTGGTCCTATTTTGTGCCAAGATTGCTCCCCAATGTTGCTCGAAACTCCTTGTAATCTCTTCGAAATGCCTCCAAGGATGTGTCAAGGCTCCCCTAGGGTGGCACTCTAGGTCCACCGAAGGAATTGAGATTTCCCCTTAGAAATCTCATATGTTGAACAACACTTTGTGACCCAACTAAACAGCTTGAGGAACAATGGTTCAAATGTCAAATTAGCAAAAGGTCACAAATGTTGCAATCCATCCTCTATTTATAATTGTTGCCTCACTTTTCCCTTGTGTGTCCCTCATCCCACTATTTCGACCTCCCTACCTTACTTCCTTCCCATAAATTCGAATTTCCTCCAAGGGTGCGTGTTTCCTTGACGGGTGGCCCCCACAACCCACCAAACTTTTAATTTTTAACCACTTCTCCTAAGTCTAACATCCAAAATTGCAAAATTGTAGAACTCCCCTAACATAATTTATTGAGAAGGGACAATATATTCCTCCCCTCCCAAATGTTGATTGTCCTCAAGCAACTATAATGCAGGATGTTGCGAGATTTGCTCACCCTCCCAAGTGGCGTCCTCAACTGGCAAGTCCTTCCACCTGACCAATTACTCTTTGATGACCTTGCTCCTCAGCTTCCTTTCCCTTGTCTCCAAAATGGCCTTCGGTGTCAATATTGAGTGCCCCTCGTCATCTAACGGATGCAATTCAGTGGTTGTTGTAACCTGTTGTCCCATTTCCTTTTTCAAGTATGAGACATGAAACACATTGCAGACCTTACTTCCTGGGGGAAGCTCCAGCTCATACGCTACCTCCCCAACTCTCCTAGTCACCCTGTAAGGCCCATAGAAACGTGGCTTGAGTTTTTTTGCGCCCTTTTGCTTGAGGGTGGACTGCTTGTAAGTTTGGAGCCTCGAGAGGACTATGTCCCCAACCTCGAAATGTCTCTCCACTCAAACCCTATCTGCATAAACCTTCTGTTGGTTTTGTGTGGTTTGCAGGTTATCCTTGAGGGCTCTAAGGATATCCTGACTCTCTTGTATCCCATCCTTGGCCCTTGGGGCCCTACTGTCTCCAAAAGCCATGTTAGCAAATGCTAGTGCATCATAACCATAAAAAACACGGAAAGGAGTCATACCTATGGACATGTGGTGGATAGTTGTAGTAGTACCCGCCCAAATGCAGCCACTTCACCCACACCCTACGCTGCCCAGTCACATAGTTGTGCAGGTATCCCTCCAACCATTTATTTACTACCTTTGTCTGACTGTCTATCTGCGGGTGGTAGCTCGTGTTGGGAGTGAGCTTTGTCCCCACAAGCCTAAACAACTTCTGCCAAAAGGCCCCCATAAACTTGTTGTCCCTATCACCCACAATGTCTTGAGGAGACCATGGAGCCTAAACTCCTCTTTGAAAAACAACTCGGCTACATGTGAGGTTGAATACCAAGCCAGAATGGAAATAAAGTTGGCGTATTTAGTTAACCGGTCCACCACCACATAAATACAGTCTCGACCCTGCACTGCTAGCAACCCAGTGATGAAGTCCATCGAGATGCTCTCCCATTTCCTCTCAGGAATTGGGAGAGGCTGCAATAGTCCCGTTGGATGCATCTACTCCACCTTATTCCTTTGACAAGTATCACACTCCCAACCATGCCTCACTACGTCCTCCTTGAGGCCCTTCCATGTGAAGCGTTCTTTGATGGCCCGATAAGTCTTCCCTAAACCCCTGATGTCCAACCAAAGGTGAGTTGTGAGCTGCTTGTAAAAACTTCTCCTTTAGTTGGGAGCCAAGCACTAAGTAGATCATGTCCATGTAGTAAATCACCTCATGCATCACCTTGTACTGCTTGTCATCTGCCAGGCCATCAAGGATCTCACATGCATGCTTATCCTTGGAATACTCTACCAATAGCTGCACTCTCCAATCAAGGGTGATGCTCATGAGTGAGAGGGTCGCAGGCCTCCAAGACAACACATTTTCCACCACGCTTTTCTGGCCCTTGACATACTTTATGTCAAAGTCATATGCTTGTATCTTGCTGACCCATTTCTGCTGCCTCTCCTCCAGTTGTTTCTGCTCCAGGAAGAATCGAAGACTGTTGTGGTCAGTCTTCACCCTGAACCTGTTACCCAACAAATATTGTTTGACTTTGGCCAACACATGCATGATGGCCAACATCTCCTTGTCGTGTATGGAGTATAACCTCTCATGTGGCCTTAGCTTCAGACTCTCGAAAGTAATAGGATGGCCACCCTATGTCAACATTGCTCCAATTCCCTCCCCTGATGCATCACACTCCAACACGAAGGGCACTCAAAGGCCTCCTGTGTCGTATCTATCCAGTTGAATGCTCCCTACTTCATGAGGTTTGTAAGGGATGCAGCCAACTGTGAAAATCCCCTCACGAAACACCTGTAATATGTGCATATGCCCAGGAACCCCCTCAACTCCATAATGTTCCTGCGTGTGGGCCAATCAATGATGGTGTGAATCTTCTCCTGGTGGACTCTGACTCCATCCTCACCTATCACATGCCCCAAGTACAACATCTCAGTCATCCCAAACTTGCACTTGGACATCCTGGCCTAGAACTGTTGCTACTCCAAGATCCTCAAGACCTGCTCCAAGTGTTTTAGGTGCTTCTCCCACGTCTTGTTGTAAATGTGTATATCATCAAAGAACACTAGGACAAATTTGCACAAGTGCTTGTGAAACATGTAGTACATGCAAGACTGAAATGTGGCAAGAGCATTGGTGAGTCCGAAAGGTATCACCAGGAACTCGAAATGCCCATAATGGCATCTGAATGTTGTCTTTGGAATATCTTGCTCACGCACCTTGATCTGATGGTACCCCGAGCGTAAGTCTATCTTAGAGAAGTACTTGGCTCCCTCAAGCTCACCCATCAGCTCGTCAATCCAGGGTATGGGGCACTGGTTCTTTAGCGTCTTCTTATTCAATGCCTAGTAGTCAATCAACATAAGGAGAGACCCATCCATTTTCTTCACAAATACCATTGATGAAGCAAAAGCTAAGTTATCGGAAATGCCTAAAGAATTTGTCAGAAATGTGGATCCCTGTTTCCGAAACGGAAACTAATACGATCCTTGTTTGAAATGTTGAAAAAAAAAAAATATGTCGTTTCAAAAAATCGGAAACTTCGGATTTGGAATTGGATACGTTTCCAAGGATTTTAATTTTTTTTGGATCCATTTCCGAAACTTCTTCGGAATATCCTACTCGTGCAACCTGACCTGATCGTACCCCGATCTATCTTAGAGAAGTACTTGGCTCCTCTAAGCTCTCATCCATCAGCTCGTCAATCCAAGGTATGGGGTATTGGTTCTTAAGCGTCTTCTTATTCAATGCTTGGTAGTCAATCAACATAAGGAGAGACCCATCATTTTTCTTCACTAGTACCACTAATGAAGCTAAAGCTAAGTTACCACAAACCCCTGAAGAATTTGTCGCAAACGCAGATCCCTGTTTCTAAAATGGAAACTGATACGATCCTTGTTCGAAATGCCGTAAAAACATTGTGTTGATTCAGAAAACCGGAAATTTCGGATTTGGAATTGGATATGTTTCCAAGGGTTTTAAATTTTTTTGGATCTGTTTTCGGATTTCCAAAAACAGATCCACGAAAATTGTGATTGGAATCCACCCTTAAAATGTTAAAAAACGTGAAAATTTGTATAGCTATAAATAAATAGTAAAAATGAAGAAATCAGATTTGCAAATAAACTCACTATAAACACAGTGTCATGGCATCTCTTCTAAATCTTTAGAAACAACAACATTGCATATATTTATCAAGGATTCTTACTAATAAAAGGATAAATGTTCAACAACAAAAATAGAAGGGTTTGATGAATGTCTTCGTAAAGAGATTTATTTGAGCGATCAATTTTCAGTTTGGTTAAGGTGTTGTTAATTTTCATTGATTTTTTTCTTGATTTCATAAATCCCTCCAATATAACAAATCTTCTCTAGCCAATTTTTTGCCTACATATAGTCAAGAGACCAAGCGGACGTTGGGAAGATTGAAATGTTCAAATAGGTCTTGACGGAATATCCCAATGATCCCATGGGCCTTTTAATTGCCATGCAAGAAAGATAGATACCATCTTCCATGCATGGCACGTTCTTTGAAGGAGTTGGACCCGAAAGCACAAAGGTTGTAGCATTTTTTATTACATTACTAATGATGATGATAATATGTTGAATGTTATAATAATCACAAATGATGATGGTAATGTTTATGCTGAATTGTTCATTTTGGTATGTTCTATGCTTAAGAGCAATTTACTTAAAATTTCTTATTAGCCTAATATCAATTTCTAGATTAGCAATCACATCACCATGATAGTAAAATGCAAATAGAACATAAATATAAACAATAGAAGATAAGCCAAGGCAAGAGGACACAAGATGTGGCACCAACGAGGGACAAACCCAATATGGGGAGACCCTTAATCAATTCTTCTTATATTCTTCAATAATTCAACAGAGAGAGAGATAGTACAAATATACAATTCCGTAATTTTACGACAGCAACTGCAAAACCCTAACCAACAAAGTCAAAGCTGGTTAAACAAGTCAGATTTGACCTCTAGTCAACCCCGGTCAACACTCAGTCAACTTGGCCTACAACAACAAGAAGAGGCAGCCCAAAACAATCCGAAAATCCAGTCAAACTTCAGCCAACGTCTGGTCAAACCTACGGTCAACTCTTTGATAGTCAACGCTAGTCAAAGTGTGGTTAAAGAGTGGTCAAAACAGTTGTTCAGAAATGCGGACTGCCAAGGAGAGGCAACCTAACCCAATCTACAGTCAAAGAGGAGTCCACGCTGGTCAACGCTAGTCAAAATGACACCCTGCAGTTTCGGTCAACCTAGGTCAATGCTACCCTAATTAGAAAACCCTTCGTCCAGCCACACGTGTGAGAGACAAGCTGCTCCTTTATGCGTACCCAATCAAGAGGAGAGAGAGAAGGATGTGAAATGAGATGAGTGAAATTATGCCACAAGGTCTCCTTTTATATGCAATGTTAAGGATACGCTAGGGGTGAAAATGATTGTTTTGCTTGTTGGCCGACCTTGACAAATTGTCAAGAATACAAATAAATTCATATCTCCATGAATACATGTCGAAATTGGATGATCGTTAGATCAATCCTACACCTCTAGGAAAGAGAAATCCAAGAAAAATATCAGCTGCCATAAATGAGGTGACCCATATGGAGTTTGGCCCTAGTTGCCAATTTTAACACTCCCTCTCAACTAGGGAGAACTCTATCTGCTAATCCATCTGTCTGTCGGTATTATCTCTTGAATCAATGCACTGCTCTGCACTGTTGAATTATGAAGAAGAAGAAGTGATCGAGAATGTATCATACCATTCTCTACTGACCCGAAGTCGTCCTAGATAAAAGAGAGTTAGTAACCCGAAGTCAGTTCCAACAAAGAGAGAGTGTCATACCACTCTTACTGATCCGAAATCAATTCCAAATAAAGAGTGTCTCATACCACTTTTACTGACCTGAAGTCAGTTCCAATTGATCTCAGATCAATATCATCCTAGCATAGGGAGTACGGTAGTACACGATATCCATCAGCAGTACTACGGTCCCTATCCTCATTTCCCTACTCATTGCCCAGATGAGAGGTACTCCCCATAAGTCCCAAACTGCATGGGTAGGATGTCTCAGCAGCAGAAGGATGAACCACTCATCCTGCCTACATGTCGCCACAGGGTATCACAAGGGAAGGCTGAACCACTCACCCTATGGTTTCTCATCACTCCAAGAAGTACCCCAAGCCCCTCCGAAGCTCCTAGAGCTCAATGTACATATCATATAATATCCTCATAAGAGGGTCTCTCCACGGCTCCTAGTCGTTCTCAGAAAATCAAGAATTTGACCTTTCCCAAGGACTTCGTCAGAATGTCGGCGACCTGCTCATCAATCCCAATATGATGGAGCCTTATTGCTCCTCGTTGTACCATATCCTAGATAAAGTGGTACCTGATATCGATGTGTTTGGAGCAATCATGAAATACAGGGTTCTCTGATAAACAAATCCCACTCTGGTTGTTGCAGAGGATCACAGTAGTATCTAGCGTATGTCCAAATAACTCATTGAAGAGCTTCCTCAACCAGATAGCTTCACAGGAGGCCATACTCGCAACAATGTATTCGGCCTCAGCGGTGCTCAAAGCCACTGACTTCTGCTTCCTGCTCATCCAGGATATCGAAGCACCCGGAAGTGCTCTTGCGGTCTACCAAACTACCTACCCAATTAGCATCGAAATAACCATGCAACCTCACATCTTTGGCAGTGTATCTCAGTCCATGAGTGATTGTGCCCCGAAGATATCTCAGAAGATTCTTGGCACCAATCCAATATGAGTGATGAGGCTCAACCATATATTGTCTCAATGTGTTGAGTGCAAAACATATATTCGGATGAGAGTTCACTAAGAACATCAGTGCTCCTATGAGTTGACGATACTCAGAAGCATTTCCTAATTCAGGTCCGGCAACACTATCACATAACTTCTTGAAGTGAAGCTCCATCGGGGTAGTCACGAGCTTGTAGTCCACCATCCCAAATCTTTCCAATATCTTCACCACATATTTTCCTTGAGATAGGAAAATTTCCCTTGGTTTTTGCCAAACCTCCAACCCTAGGAAGTAGTGCATCAATCCTAGGTCCTTCATCTCAAATTCAGAAACCAACTCCCTCTTACATTTGTGAATGAGAGCGTCTGCACTCGTCAGAAAGAGGTCATCCACATACAACACCAATATGAGAGGCTTATTATCTTCAACCATAAATCGAATCGGGTTCTCTCCTAGTGAATCCCAACTTCATCAAATAGCTATCCATCCTCTCATACCAAGCTCTAGGTGCTTGCTTCAACCCATAGAGAGCTTTCTTCAACCTGCATACATGAGATTCCCGATTATGAATCTCAAACCCCTCGGATTGTTCCACATAGATTTCCTCTTTAATCGAACCATGCAAGAAAGCAGTCTTGACATCCATCTGATGTAGGTTCCATCCTTGTGAAGCAGCAAAGTGCTATGATAGAGCAGATGGTGGTATATCAGGCAATAAGTGCAAATATCTCATTGTAATCCACACCTTCCTTTTGAGAGAAGCCTCGAGCAACAAAGCGAGCCTTGTACTTTTCAACACTCCCATCAGCTCCATGCTTGATTTTGTAAAGCCATTTCGAGGTGACAACTGATTTATCCTGGGGTCTAGGGACCACATCCCAGACATTATTCTTCATGATGGACTTGTATTCTTCATTCATATCATCTTTTCATACTTGATGCTTCATGGCTTCTTCGAATGATGTAGGATCGTTTTGAATGATGGTGCTCATAATGTTCAAGTATCCCTGATACCTGGTCGGCTTCTTGCTTTCACAGAAAGTCCCTCTAGGTGCAATATGTCTCTCGGCATCTTCAAGAGTCCCCCTAAGCCATGAGGGCCTCTTCCTAGAGGAGGAGAGCTCTTGAGGAGGAGGATCAATAGGGTCCATAGGTTCTCAAATCCGACATCGTTTCATCTTCTTTTTCATCCAACTTCCTAGTTTCAACTTCTTTATTCTTCATTGGAATAGGAACATTGTCAAACTTGCTAAGAGCCATATCTTCGTCAAAGGTGACGTCATGACTTATCTCAACTTCCCTTTGACCAGAGACAAATTCTATAGCCCTTAGAATTTTCGCTATAGCCCACAAAGATTCCTTTCTTTCCAGATGCACCCAATTTGCTTCTTTCCTCTTTCGGCACATCAAAGTATACGGGACTTCCAAAAGTTCTAGAATGAGAGACATCAGGTTTCTTATTGGCGAACATTTCTTCGGGAGTCTCGGAGTCCAATGCTTAATGAGGGCATCGATTTTGAACATATACAACGGTATTCGCAGCTTCGGCCCACAGAAACTTCGGAACCCTTTGATCATGGAGCATGGCACGAACAACTTCCACAATCATATGATTCTTCCTTTCAGCCACACCATTCTGCTTAGGAGTGTATGGTGTAGTGGTCTCCCACTTAATGCCAACTTCTTTACAAAAGTCATGGAACTCATTGGATTCATACTCGGTCGCATTATCAGTCCTTAATATCTTGATTCTCTTCTCGATTTGATTTTCAATCAAGGCTTTGAAGTGACGGAACCAGGTGAACACTTCATCCTTCTTTTTCAAGAAGTAGATCCAAGTCTTGTCACAATAACATCTGTAAAAGTGAGATAATATAGATATCCTCCCAAAGAGTTTACCGACATCATACCAGATATGTCGAAGTGGACCAACTGCAATATATCTGAAGTCTTGCTATTACTTGAGGGGAATGGTCCCTTCTTAAGTTTTCCTTCGGCACATCCGAGACATATGCCTTCATGCTCTACTTTGAACTCGGGCATCCCTGTCACCATTTGTCTTACATCGGGTAGAGCCTTATAATGAAGGTGGGAAAATCTTCGATGCCATAGCTCAAATTGTAGAGATGTGTCGCAAGACATGGCCCTCAATGGACTTCCTCCAACTTGATATAAAGAGTCAACCTAGAACCCAATAGTAAAAGCATCTTTAAAATTCTTTTTCCAAACACATACCTTTCCATCGATGAATGACACCTTGTAGCCTTTGTCTTCCATTGCCGAAATGGACACCAGATTATCTTGAGATCAAGTACATATAAGACTTCTTGCAAGTGGATTGTGTTACCCTGATTTAATTAAAGGGTAATATTCCCTACACCCTTACGAGATAGGTGGCATTGTCTCCAAGAATAATCTCTAGTTTGTCTCCTTCTCTATCAAATTAAAGAGAGCTTCCTTGTAACCAGTGAAGTGCCTTGAGGCACCACTATCAATAAGCCAACTTCCCAACGAGTCTAGAGATGAGGTAGTGGAGAGGGCCGATATAAGATAATACTCATCTTGCTTATTGTTAACAACATTTGATTCATACCTAGAGTTGCTTGCTTTCTTGGAGGGATGACCATTTCCATGATTTCCTACATTCCTCTTTCCTTTGCCATTGAACCTGCCATTCCTTTGATTGTTGTTGTTGAAGTTGATCCTGGAGTGATTGTGATCATCATCATGTGATGTGTCCTTTCTATTCGGACACTCCCTCGCATAGTGACCAAATTTATTACAAGCCAAGCATCTTCCCTACCTTCTACCCTTAGATTCAGGCTTTCCTTTGAAATGACCTTTAGACCCAGAATTATTTCCCCTTTTGGCATGAGAGGAGAAAGTAGTAGGGTTGCCTTTATTTGAAGGCATTTCTTGCTCCACCATCCTTGTCTCTTCTTGAATGCATCTCGACATCAATTCTTCAAATCCCAGAATTGAATCATTATTGAGAAGAGTGGTTCTAAATATATATCATTCAGATGGGAGCCCTCCAAGGGTAGTGATAGTTAGTTCCCTGTCAGGAATGACTTCTCCAATTGATAAAAGATCATTCTTGATCTCAGTGATCCTTAAGAAGTAGGACTGAATAACCCGCCCTTGCCCTTCTTAATATCCTTCAACTTATTTTTGAGCAACAAAAGTTGATTTGCCTCACTAACTTTAAACATCCTTACCAATCTGTCGTAGATCTCCTTGGAGATGTTCAAATCGGAGATGTAGGCCGCTAGATGCTTGTCAATGGAATCTTCGATAATCTTCTTCACTTTGACTTCATACTTAGTGTACTTGTTCTTTGTAGCAGCTAGGTCATTTGATAGAGGCTCTGGGATTTTACCCTTCACATAGGCCAACACTTCTAGTTCTTCCAATGTCAGATCAACAGACATCTTCCATCCGTGATAGTCAGACTTCTCATGGAGCTTGTCTTCGGCAAGGAAGTGGGATGAGGAACCCATTGAGCCTTTTGTCCTTTCCAACTGTCTTCGATGATTGCTCTTTCACTCTTGCTTGGGCTTTGTCTTCACCTCGGCTCTGATACCATGTTAATTTTGGTATGTTCTATGCTCAAGAGCAATTTACTTCAAATTTCTTATTAGCCCAATATCAATTTCCAGAATAGCAATCACATTAGCATGATAATAAAATGCAGATAGAACATAAATATAAAAAGTAGAAGACAAGCTAAGGCAAGAGGACACAAGATGTGGCACCAGCCAGGGACAAAACCCAATATGGAGGAACCCTTGAGCAATTCTTCTTATATTCTTCAATAATTCAGCAGAGAGAGAGATAGTACAAATATACAATTCTATAATTTTATGACAGCAACTACAAAACCCTAACCAATAAAGTCAAAATCAGTCAAACAGGTCAGATTTGACCTCTAGTCAACCCCGGTCAACACAGTCAACTCGGCCTCCAATAGCAAGAAGAGGCAGCCTAAAACAGTCCGAAAATCCAGTCAAACTTCAATCAACGTCTAGTCAAACTTGCAGTCAGCTCTTTGACAATCAACGCTGGTCAAAGTGTGGTCAAAGAGTGGTCAAAACAGCTATTCAGAAATGTGGCCTGCCAAGGAGAGGCAACCTAACCCAATCCACAGTCAAAGAGGAGTCCACGCTGGTCAACGCTAGTAAAATAGACACCTTGCAGTTTCGGTCAACCTAGGTCAATGTTGCACTAATCAAAAAACCCTTCCTCCAGCCACACGTGTGAGAGAGTTGTTGCTCCTTTATGCATACCCAATCAAGAGGAGAGAGAGAAGGATGTGAGATGAGATGAGTGAAATTATGCCACAAGGTCTCCTTTTATATGCAACGTTGAAGATAATCTGGGGGTGAAAATGTCTGTTTTGCTTGTTGGTCGACCTTAACAAATTGCCAAGAATACAAATAAATTCATATATCCATGAATACATGTCTGAATCGGATGATCGTTAGATCAATCCTACACCTCTCGGAGAGAGGAATCTAAGAAAAATATCAACTTCCATAAATGAGGTGATCCATATGGAGTTTGGCCCTAGTTGCGAATTTTAACATGAATTCATGATGATGATTATGTATTTTTAGATATAGAATCTAGATTCTAAAAGATGAATGTCAATATGAATTTCTTCTCTCTCTCTCTCTCTCTCTCTCTCTCTCTCTCTCTCTCTCTCTCTCTCTCTCTCTATCTATATATATATATATATATATATATATATATATGTCATTTCCTTGTTGTATTGTATCTAGAATTTTTGAAAAATTTTCATACCTGTTTCAAATACTGTATCTGTATCCATTTCAATGCAAATTAGAGCAGTAGGGCTAGTGCTCGACCTGATATGTCCCAATGCCAACAACTCTTGGATGGTCCTCTCAATCTTGTCCCTGTAGGCCTTCGGATGCCTGTAAGGGGTAGTGATAACTGCATGAACCCCCTCGTCCAACTTGATAGTGTGCTCAAACCCCCAATCTAGTGGCCTGCTTGGTGGGATCCCCCAAAAACCCCCTAATACCTCTCCAACAAGGCCAATACGTCTAGATGCACAAGTTCTGCATGTGTCCCCATCTCTAAAATCCTAAGCTCCACCACCCACTCTATATCTCCACGTAATCTGCCTCCATCCAGTGAGCAAACACCATCTAAGTTGGGTAGGAGTGCATACCCCTTAACGCTACCAACTTCCCATCTTGGCCCATGAACTCCATCTCCAACTTCTGCTAGTCAGTGTAACCCGTCCCAACAAGTACAACCACTGGACACCCATCACCACATTGGTGTTCAAAACATCGACTACAAAGAAATGGTCAATGACGGAGTAGTTCCCCATAGTCATGGTCAGTCTAGGAACATACTTTGTGCACTACATTGTTCGATCTTCGGACACCAACACCGAGAACCCTTCAAATGTCTTTGTATATATGCCCCTTCGCTCCACCATTTGGGCATCAATAAAATTGTGGGTAGCCCCACTGTCCACCAACACTGATACACGTTGCCCCTGCATTGTGCCTCTAATCTGAAGTGCCAAGTACTTTGGAACTTCCCGAAGCGAAGCAAGTACGTCTCCAGATGGCACGAATGGGCCCCCTCTCGAAGGTGGTGGTGGTGGTGGCGCTCCCCCTGCAAACTATGGTCCTCCATCTCCATGATCAGCCCCTGGATCGGTCTCCTCCTTTGGCTCACTATTAGAGTACACCTCAATGTAATGGGCCTTGCCCTTGGTGCACTTGTGCCTTGGTGCCCAAGGCTCCTAGCACGTGAAGCAAAACTTCTTCCACTTGAGGTCCCTCCTAGTCTCATCGTCCAACTAGCCACGTTCAGTATCCCTCTAAGTTTGGCGAATATCTCGGCTCCCTTGAGGAGCGGTAGGTGTAGTGGGTACAAAAGCCATGTTCTTGGTCAGTGCATCAATCATGTCTCGGGCCCTAGAAATAACATCCATCAGGATAGTGGGCTTGTAGGCCGTCACCCAACCATGCAAGGGCTCAGCTAACCCCTCCACAAACAACATAATCAATCAGACCTCTAAAATGTCTGACACGATCACGACCAGTCTTTGGAACTCTGAGATATAGGCATCTGCACTGCTTGTCTATCTCAGACTCTCAAATGGACCAACTTCCTGAAGTGTAGTTCTGGGTTCATCCTATCAAACCTCTCAATCAATCGCTTGGTGAACTTGATGTAGGACGTAATGTGGATGTTCCCTAGTGTGATCAGGTCGTGGTACCGCCACTCCCATGCATCCCCCTCTAGATGTAGGTTAGCAAACCGGATAACATCCGTCTCTCACATGGGGCTCAGGTGGAAATAAGTATCTAGCTTCTGAACCCATGGCTTGGCTAAACTCTTAGTTGACCCATCATAATTGGGGAGTGTAACATTCTCTGCTATCTTTTGCACCTCTTGGCTAGACTGCCCCTCTTTGTAGTGAGTCACAGTTCCTATAGCACGTCTCTCCTTGAGGTGGATGTACTCCCCAAAGGACATCACTCTCTTGATCCTGGGATCTAGTCCCTCATACTGGTCAATACATAAGGCAACTGAGTTCACCAGATCTACAAAAAGGTCAGGCTCCCTCTCCTACTCAATATCATCCATAAAATGGGGCATTGTAGGACGCCCTGTTTGGCCACGCAAAGGGGTATGAGGTGGTTGATACGTACAACTTCCTCCCCTTGCTCTGGAACCCCCATCACCTTGGGGTTCCACCTTTGGCCTACCATTTACCTATAAGCCCATTACCTACTGCATCATGTCCATGATAAGTTGACCTTGCCACAAAATCTGTCGATTTGTCCTCATCAACTCCTCTAGAATCTAGTTTTTCCTCCCTGTATGGGCTGCTTAATGCCCTCTTGGTTCTCCTTGTTCTCCATCCCCCTCTGAAATTCTCCAACTTTGTATCATAAAATGGGTTTTGTGCTCCCTCTCTCCCTCGACCTCTACCTCTTCCTCTTCCACGACCCCTCTGAAGGACAACCCCTCGGTACGTGGGTGGCATCATCTACTCCTATCTCTCCACATCGGCCAAGAACATGCTCTGATACCACTGTAATGTTCCTACCAAGAAAATTAACAGTGATATTTAAGCAAAGTACACATGCAACACAAAAATCCAGACAACAATTAAACACCCATAAAATTTACACCAGAATTGCCCCAAACTAAGTCATTTTATTATCAAGAGGAGAGTACAAAATGTATGGAAAATGTGCACCTAGGCTTGCCAAAGCAAGCTAGATAACCCCAGGTAAGAAAATTGTTGATCAGTGATTGTCATTGATGTCAACCCAAGCAACACCAAGGGCTACCCCAATCTTGCAAGGTAATTTTGACTTAACAACTCATATTATTTTGCATCAAAGATCTTCTCGATGAATTCTACTCGTCGAGATGTTTCCATTGATATATGGAACGCCTCCCAGTTCTTCACGATTTGAGAGTTATTTGTGTTTGAAGTTAGTAACCCGGGTTAGTGGGCTAAAACCCTATGGGGTTGTGCCATGGCACTCATAATTGGTTGTGGTCACTAAATAGTCAATAACTAATAATATTTTTGTTGCTCCTAAAATCCCTCCAACGTTCACTTATTGAGGACCCTCTCAACTCAAGACATTCATATAAATAATGACCCTCATGTCCTCCTCTAGTAGGGTTTTTGTGGCTTAAAACAGGTCATCATGGCATTTTCTCTATAACCTTTTTTCTGCAAAGCTTCAAAAGCTGAAATTAAAACCCATTTGAGTCAAAATCTTGATGAACCTCCTGACCGAATTTCAAATCTTGGTTCACTATATTTTCAGAGATATGATCTGAGGAAGTTAGGGTTTTTGCAGACTCCTGCATTCCATGTCAAACAGGGGACGTTGGGAAAATCATCATAACTTTCTCTCTGAGAATTGGATTCAAATTTCGTAAAAAGTCACTGAAAGCAGATGGACTATAGTTTGTTGAGTAGCGTTTTTAGGACCTAAGGTCGCAATAGTCACATGTGGCACTACAAGTTCTCTCTACTTAACCAATCTATAATCAGGTCATCGTGGGAGATTGGGCATAACTCTTTCTCGTAGAATCCAATCTTGATCAAACCCATGGGGTTGGAAAGAGGACTAAGAGGGCTACCAGAGGACAAATTTCAGACCCCGGAGATCCAAAATTACATAGATACAACGGATTCAATATCGAGCTCCTAGAAGGCAAGAAAAAACATGCATTCAAGGATCACTACGGTAAGGACCACACATCAACAGTGAAGGGTAAGTCTCCTACAGTAAGGTACGTATGATTAGTGTTTACATTTGAATTTTGAGTATCATCTCTGACATATGTTTTTGCAGGACAACATAAGTATATACAATGTCTCAGTTATATCTCTATGTCTCTATATGTCACAATTAGTTTTACAGATGTCCTATTCTTGATACTACACATTTTATGCTACATATTCTTGATGGTACACCAAGTTTTCTAAATCTATATGATGTTGTAAGTTCATGTTACTTGTCTTGTCATAGTTGAGGGAATGGTCTCTATTGTTGTGCTTAGAACTTGGTCCATCATAAGTCTAGGGTCTGTCATCAATTTTTATTGTATATATCTTTAGATCAGTTTTGGATATAGTCTTGCATAGAGTCCAGGGCTATATCAAGAGTGGGAGTCTTGTCTACTGCTGCAACAAGTCAACAACAAAAGTGACAAGCACACTTCATGTATGCAGTGTAATTTTAATTTGCATTTATTCATTATTATGCACTTACATGTGTTTTGCAGGCAGAGGTAAGTTGAAGGGTATTTGCCAGGAAAATTTTGCATGCAGGTAGAAGAAGATTCAAGTACAACTTCAAGCAAGAATTCAAGAGCAGAAGTATCAAATCAAAGGAAGCATTGCAACGAGACATCCTTTGAAGACATGGTAGCCATCAGTATATTGTGAAGAAATGTCAAGGCCAAGAGTCATCATTGTAAAGTTGTAAAAGAGTCATGTGTAAAAGTGTCATCATTGGAAAAGTCATTATTGTAAAGGAGTCAATCTACCTAGAATCGAAAAGGCATAATTGAGAGGTATAGGAGTCTCCGTTGGGATGATGTCATGGTTGGGTTGCAAGTCATAGTTTGATTGGGTGTTCGGTCAAAATCATTGTAAATCATATTGTATCGTGGATCGTTGTCCTTAGTTTGGGAATCCACAGTCTTGTCTTATTTCAATCATCATAGGGTGTCAAGGAGGTGCTAGGCAAGTGTATGAAGTCGCCTACAGGTTGGGGCTTGTGAACACTTCAGGCTGGTATAGTGGTGCTAGGGCGAGTTATGGCTCGCTAGGGTGTTGGGGCATCCATTCAGTTGATTACTGAAGAAACCAGGGTGTTGGGGCATCTTTCCAATGGGAGATGGAGAAGAATGCTTTTCTAGAATTCTAGGAAGTTGTTGCTTTCACTTCAATTGGGGCTGAAGATTAAAGAATTTATTAGAAAAGCATTAGGTGGTTTTTGACTCGGAAGGGGTTTTCCACCTAATATTCTTGTGTCTATTGTGTTCTTTTATTTACTGTTATTACTGCATAAACGTTAATAATAATTGAAGATTAACTAATGCTCTGAAAAGATTTCAAAGTGCTAATTGCTAAGGAATACTGATTCACCCCCTCTCAGTATTTCCAACAATTAGTATCAGAGCTTGGTTCCTTCAGTAACATCTTAACCGCTGGAAGTCTATTTTCAGAGCATAGAGACGGGAAAGTCAAAGACGCAGGTTACAAGGATTTCAAAGGAAGGTACAGGTACAACAAAATCTGAAGAAAGTGAGTATTGTGTACCAACCCCTGATATGGATGCAGATAATTACTGGATATGGAAATCCAGGATGGAAGTTCATTTGCAGGCACATGGAGTATGGGAATCAATTGTTTTTGGAGATACATCTACCGACGAAGCTAAAAGGTACAATTCAAAGGCCATGAATGTAATTTTGAATGATTTGCCAAATTCTGTGAAAACAAAAGTTGGTCAATGTTCAACAACTAAAGCTCTTTGGGAAAAGCTTCGTAATCTCTTTTCAACAAAGCAATCAGGTCAAGATGTTATTGAAAATCCGGATCCTTCTAATTATGATGAAGAAATGAGAGAAATGAGTAAAATAGAGTTTCAAAATCAAGTGATCAAGATGATAAGGGAACTCAAAAGTCAAAAAGAAAAGATGAGACTTTTGGAAGCAAAATTGAAGACAAAAAAGAACTCATCAAAGAAAATGAAGAGTTTGAGAAGATGATTAGTAGCCTTAGGACTCAATTGGAAGAAATCAAGAATATAGCGACACAAGACCTCAAGAGAGAAGTCCAACAGAAGCAACAAGAACTCAACACAACGTTTGCAGAGATTAACAAGATCACATAATAGATGCAGGAAGAAGAAATTGAAAGGACGGAATCTCATCAATGATACATATCCGCTGTTGACCAAAAGCAAAAAGAATTAGAAACATCTTCAGTAGAAACAAGCAGGCTCAGGGTTGAAAATGAGAAGCAAAAGGAACAGATACAGGTTCTCACTAGAGAAGTAGAGAAGACCACTCTTCTCAAGCTACAGGTTGAGGAGGCAGAAAAAAGAAGGAAGATCTTGGAAAGATGGTTTCAAGAAGATCTTGCTCAAAAGCAGGGAGAACTTGATGCAACCCGTGATGAGATCAACAAACTCAAGGGATCACAAAAAGAACACTTACAAGATAAGCCAGATGAAGAAACAAAAATGAAGGCAATTAAAGACGATAAAGCTCTAGTTGATGAAGGTACAAGCTCCACATATTTGTAGGATGATTCTAAGGAAGTTGATCAAACTGAAAAGCTAAAGAAGAATGTTGCAACTCCAATTTCTCTCTGAGAATTGGATTCAAATTTCATAAATAGTCACAGAAAGAGGACGGATTGTAGTTTGTTGAGTAGCGTTTTCAGGACCTAAGGTCGCAACAGTGACATGTGGCACTTCGTACAAGTTCACTCTACTGAACTAGTCTATAATCAAGTCTACGTGGGAGATTGGGCATAACTATTTCTTGAAGCATCCAATCTCGATCAGACCTGTGGGGTTGGAAAGAGGACCCAGAGGGCTACCACAGGATGAAATTTCAGACCTTGGAGATATGAAATTACATAGATAAAATAGATTCAATATCGACCTCCTAGAAGGCAAGAAAAAACATGCATTCAAGGATCACTACAGTAAGGACCACACATCAACAATCAAGGGTAAGTCTCCTACAGCAAGGTATGTATGATTAGTGTTTACATTTGAATTTTGAGTATCATATCTGACATATGCTTTTGCAGGAAAACGTAAGTATATACAGTGTCTCGGTTATATCTCTATGTCTCTATATGTCACAATTAGTTTTTCGGATGTCCTATTCTTGATACTACACATTTTAGGCTACATATTCTTGATGCTACACCAAGTTTGCTAAATCTATATGATGTTGTAAGTTCATGTTACTTGTCTTGTCATAGTTGATGGAATGGTCTTTGTTGTTGTATTAGAACTTGGTCCATCACAAGTCTAGGGTCTGTCATCAGTTTTTATTGTATATATCTTTAGATTAGTTTTGGATATAGCCTTGCATAGAGTCTAGGCCTATATAAAGAGTGGGAGTCTTGTCTACTACTGCAACAAGTCAACAACAAAAGTGACAAGCACATTTCAGGTACACAGTGTAATTTTAATTTTAATTTGTATTTATTCATTATTATGCACATACATGTGTTTTGTAGGCAGAGGTAAGTTGAAGGGTATTTTGTGTTGTTTTGGGATTGGTTTCGTCGGGAAAATTTTGCATGCATGTAGAAGAAGATTCAAGTACAACTTCAAGCAAGAATTCAAGAGCAAAAGTATCAAATCAAAGGAAGCATTGTAGCAGGACATCCTTTGAAGACATGGTAGCCATTCGTATAGTGTGAAGAAGTATCAAGGCCAAGAGTCATCATTGTAAAGTTGTAAAAGAGTCATTTGTAAAAGTGCATCATTGGAAGAGTCATTATTGTAAAGAAGTCAATCTGCCTAGAGTCGAAAAGGCATAATTGGGAGGTATAGGAGTCTCCGTTGGGATGATGTCATGGTCGAGTTGCAGGTCATAGTGTGATTGGATGTTCGGTCAAAATCATTGTAAATCATATTGTATCGTGGATCGTTGTTCCTGGTTTGGGAATCCATAGTCTTGTCTTATTTCAATCATTGTAGGGTGGCACATAGGTGCTAGGCAGGTGTATGAAGTCGCCTACAGGTTGGGGCTTGTGAACACTTCAAGCTGGTAGGGTGGTGCTAGGGCGAGTTGTGGCTCGCTAGGGTGTTGGGGCATCCATTCAGTTGATTACTGAAGAAACCCGGGCGTTAGGGCGTCCTTCCAGTGGGAGCTGGAGAATAATGTTTTTCTAGAATTCTAGGAAGTTGTTGCTTTCATTTCAATTGGCATTGAAGATTAAAGAATTTATTAGAAAAAGTGTTCGGTGGTTTTTGACCCGGAGGGGGTTTTCCACCTAAAATTCTTATGTCTAATGTGTTCTTTTATTTACTGTTATTACTGCATAAACATTAATAATAATTGAAGATTAGCTAATGAAAAGATTTAAAAGTGCTAATTGCTAAGGAATATTGATTCACCCCCTCCCCCTTCTCAGTATTTCCAACAAAAATGTGTTGCCCGAATGCAAGGAAGTGTTTTCTCCCAAGCTCTACATTGGCCCTAGAATTCGACAATTGTTGACTAGAAAGAAACCCATGTTTGATCCCCCTAGAGTGCTCAGAAATTTATGCCAAATCACTCTTGGGCTCTCCTCCACAACCGCAAAAGAAACCCAAAAAGGGTTTGGTCTAGTTCTAACCTTCCAAAATTACCCCCAATTCTTGTGAGCTCCTTCACTAATTGGGAAATTTGTGCTACAAGAAATTAGCCACTGAAGCTGCTCCAAAATGTTGAGCAAATCCCCTCATAATCCTCCTTGTATCTCCTAGAAACTCCAACTCCAAACTCTTGGTCAAGTCTCCACCACAAACAATCCCCCTCTAGTAACTGTGCAATCCAGAAGCTCCTTTGCGCAAGCCCCATGAAGAATAATTCGACCTGGACAATAATCACACCCGCATCCCACAAATCCACTAGGAAATTGTTATAGAATGCCCAAGGATTGAACCTGCAAAAACTCAAAACTAGCTCAATTTTAAACAATCTCTCCACAAGAGCACATGGTCTTGTTCTGCACCCAAATTGCTCCCCAATGTAGCTCGAAACTTCCTGTAAACTCTTTGAAATGCCTCCAAGGATGTGTCAAGGCTCCCCTAGGGTGGCACTCTAGGTCCACCGAAGGAGGAGTTAAGATTTCCCCTTAGAAATCTCGTGTGTTGAACAACACTTTGTGACCCAACTAAAGATCTTGAGCAACAATGGTTCAAATGTCAAATTAGCAAAAGGTCCCAAATGGTGCACTCCATCCTCTATTTATAATTGTTGCCTCACTTTGCCCTTGTGGGTCCCTCATTCCATTATTTTGACCTCCCTACCTTACCTCCTTCCCACAATTTGAATTTCCTCCAAGGGTGCATATTTCCTTGAGGGGTGGCCCCCACAACCCATCAAACTTTTAATTTTTACCCACCTCTCCTAAGTCTGGCATCCAAAATTGTGTAACTTCAAAATTGCAAAATTGTAGAACTCCCCTAGCAGAATTTATTGAGAAGGGCCATTACAGAGTTTATGTCCTCCTTTTCTGCTTGAAGGATTGGTCCCTGCAACTCCTCATATGTAGTATTTTTGTACCCTGGGCGCACAACAACAATAGCATCACACAGTGCCTTCCAAAATGGATTGTTTTTGGTGATGTTGAGAGGTAAGTCACTCTAGAAAAGACACCTCCCCATAACCTTGTCTGCTTCTTGCTTCTCCCTTTTTTATCATTGATTTTATTGAATGTTGTGCTCCAACTCTGATTCGTGGAACAAAAACTGATGACCTCCCACTACAATCAGTAGTTGAAATTGTGGATCCCCTCCCACTACCCTTAGGCTCAATCTCAGAGGTAGATAGCCCAAAATATTTTCCTACACGTTCAACCTTGTTTGCAGTTGCCTCTTCTTTCTTTTTTTCCTTTGCATAAATTACATCATGTGCAAGCCTCATAAGATCGAAGCTAGATTTAGTACAAAGCCCAACATCATGTTAGTTTTTGTAGCATCAAATGGTGTTCTAGACTCAAACTTTGCAGTGATGCTAAAACACATGAGAACTCCAGAACCCAGAAATCGTTTACGGAAATTCCACCTAAAGACAACTCAATTAAATTTATTGATAGATAATAAAAAATGTCAAAGTCTAACTTAGAGAAATCGATTAATTAATTGAGAAAGGTGAGAATTCTCTAGAAACTCACATGGATCGACTTAGAAATGATCTCAACCATCGATAAGGACTTAATCGTGGCCATTGGTGATCCAACTGGAGATTATAAGAGGAGGTTGATGGGGTTAGAGAAGACAACACTTGAGGTCGAGTTCCTTGGTAGAGATCGAGCTTCCCAGTTGTAGTGATTCAACAGAGTAGAGTTTGAGCCAGAGAGGGGATACACAGATCGTGAGGAGCAGAGACAATGAGTCCAGAGGAGGATTTCCCGATCCAGAGAGGCAGAAACAAGTGATAGAGGTATTCCACATTAGAAGTTGTGTAGGGACTGCACAGATGCTTTAGTGAGCAATTCCATTTAGTTAAGAGGGAGATCGATTCAGCATCCTGAGGTCGAGAAAGTCTCGAAAGGTGTAGAGAGTCACTTCTAGCAATAGATACAAGCAGGAAACTTCACTAGAGAGCTTTTTCAGCCACATGTGTGAGGGTTTGTGTAGAGGCAACACAAAAGGGTCTGCACAAGTTTGGACAACCAGTTTTCAAAGGGAGCAAAGTGTCGGGATTGGTTGTGGAGAGAAAGAAATTTTCTCGCTAATTATTTTTATTAAATATTCGCTAATTGGATAACCAATTGGGCATCTAGAGATTGTACTTAGAATTTCACTCTTGCATGGTAATAAAACCCTCATCTACTGCACTGGTTTTTCCACATTGAGTTTTTATAGGAACAATTGTCCAAAAATAACAGTGTCATTTTCATTTGGTGTGTGCATATTATTTCTCAGTTTCCAGTTTATTTTCCGTAGCATTTTAATTGTGAAGAAATTGCAGTGTGAATTATTCGTAGTTTGTCATAGTAAATAAACTACTTAATAATTAAACAATTAGAAGAATAGTTTCTAGTTGTTGTATTTCAAGCCAATTTTCACATGGTATCAGAGCAAGTTTGATAAGACAAGAAGCTCAAAGGCAAAAGGAGGAAATCATTCAGATGCGAAGGGAGTCCAGCAGTTCAATTTCCAGGTCTGTGCAGGGCCTAGGCACGCAGTGCAAATTGTTGGACGGGGGGTCGAATTTCCAGTTGCAGAGTGTAGGAAGGGTCGATTTGTCCGAGTAGTGATTCCAGCAGGCAAAGTATATTAGTGTCGGGTGGAAGAGAAATTGCACACACTGAGCGAATTTTCTCGGAGGGTTTCCGAATCCAAGTCATTAGAGGAAATCTAAATTTTCTAGTTGTCGGTAGCAAAAGCAACAAGCAAACATGTGCATTCCCGGAGGGAGTGCAAGTAGCAGTGCTAGCAGCCGAGCAGGAAGGAGGAGATTCTTGTTTATATCTTAGTTGTGAGTTTTGCAGAAGATGGCCTCAACAGGGCTTAGAGATCAGGACAGATTGGATGGTGCATCCAACTACATCATTTGGAAGGCCAAGATGTCCTTTTTGTTGGTTGAGTTTGGTCTTAAGATGTACGCAAAGTGAGCTATAGCCGTACCTACAAATCTGTAGTAGATGGACAACTATAATAAAGAGATGGCCAAGGCGAAGCGGTTGATCCTTGATGGATATTGGGTTCATATAGTCTCACACTTAGCGGCCAAGAATACGACCAAAAAAATGTGGGATGCCATTGCAACACTATTCCAGAATCCTTTCAAGAATCGAAAGATGTTGCTGAACAAGAAGATGAGGACCAATAGGATGCAAAAGGGAGAAGGAATTACGCCCTACCTCACCAAGATTCAAGATATCTGGAATGAGTTGTCTATAGTAGGAGAGGCTACACAAGAAGTTGAATTGGTGCATGTAGTTGTCAACGGTTTCACTGCGTGGGCTACTTTCGTCCAAGGTATCACAAGACAAGATACGGTACCTGGATGGGATCATTTGTGGGTAGATTTCAAGGAAGAGGAGATGCGACTTGCTCTAGTCAAGAATAGTCTCTATGGAAGCAAAAGAGGATTGAAGAGTGTGAAGGAGGAGGAGAACATAGCCCTTACATCAAAGGGAAAGGCAAAGAAGGATCCCAGTCAGGGACAAGGCTCGCAAGGAGGAGAAAAGAGGAAGAAAGACCTGTCGAAGGTCAAGTGTTTTAGGTGTGGTGAGTACAGTCAATACAACACACAATGTCCTTAGAGGAAGAAGGACAAGAAGTAGAAGCAGGAGCAGGCAATAGCCTCAGCATAAATCAGTTGTACTCTAGGTTGGAGGAAGATTTCGCTTTGTTTGCAGCTATACCTCCAGGAGAGAGGTGGGGAACATTGAGCTCTAGACTCCAGAGTTGTGCAAAGTTGGGCAGGGTCCATCGAGGTGAGCATCAGACAGGTGTTTCCTCTTGGATCAATACCCTTGTTGCAGGGACCCACAATACTTAGTAGAAGATGGAACAGTCAATGCTTGAGGGACAGTTGTAGTACCAGTTGCAGTCAAGATGCTGAGGAGCACAATTGAGTTCCAGTGCAGATAGACTCAGTGGAAAATATAGAGATTGGTAGCAATCAGTGACTCAGCAGACAGTTCCAGTCCATAGATACAGTTGATTCAGATTTGATTTCAATTGCAATAGTTGCAACAACAACAACAACCTGAGATCAGTTGCAGTGCAGAGCAGAGTTGGCAGCAATACAGTGGTATAGTGTAGTGTCAGCAGCAACGCAGATGCAAGGTGATTAAGCTCAGAGTGGCAGATGAATTCGAGTTGCACAATAGTTGGTGTACAGTGACAACTTGTCATAGATGTCAGTCATTAGCAGCGTTTATCGAGGACGTTATGGAGACTGGGTGAAGACCTTCGTCGCTAAGAGGGAGTGTGTGTTTTTGTAGCATCAGATGGTGTTCTAGTCTCAATCTTTGTGGAGAGGGTAAAACACATGAGGTCTCCAGAACTCAGAAATCGTTTTTGTAAATTCCACCTAGAAACAACTCAATTAAATTAATTGATCGATAATTAAAAATGTCGAAGTCTAACTTAGGGTAATCGAATAATTAATGCGAATTAATTGAGAAAGGTGAGAATTCTCTAGAAACTCACATGGATGGAATTAGAAATGCTCAGCAATCGATGAGGACTTAATCGTGGTCGTTGGTGATCCAACTAGAGATTATAAGAGGAGGTCGATGGGGTTGGAGAAGAAAACACTTGAGGTCGAGTTCCTTGGCAGAGATCAAGCTTCCCAGTTGCAATGGTTCAACAGAGGAGAGTTCAAGCCAGAGAGGGGACGCAGAGACAATGAAGGGCAGAGATAATGAGAATGGAGGAGGATTTCTAGGTCCAGAGAGGCAACAACAAGTGACAAAGGTATTCCACAACAGAAGTTGTGCATGGACTGTGCAAATGCCTTAGTGAGCATTTCGATTTAGCAAAGAGGGAGATTGATTCAGCTTCTAGATGCCAAGAAAGTCTTCTAGAGGTCTGGAGAGTCACTTCCAGCAGCAGAGGCAAGTAGAACGACTTGATTAGAGAGGTTTTCCAGTCACACGTGCAAGGGTCTGCGTAGAGGCAGGGTAGAAGGGCCTACGCAGGGTTTGGACAACCAGTTTTCAAAGGGATCCAAGTGTTTGGATTGCTTGTAGAGAGAAATAATTTCTCTCTAATTATTTTTGTCAGATATTTGTTGATTGGATAGCCAGCTGGGAATCTAGAGATTGTACTCATAATTTCACTGTTGCGTAAAAATAAAGCCCTCATCCATTACACCAATTTTTCCACATTGGGTTTTACCAGGGACAATTGTCCAAAAATAACATTGTTATATTTCAATGTTCCACCAAGTCTCTGGGACGGGGAGACGCAGGTGCGGGGAGATGCACAAAGGGAACGTGTGGGAGTACCCTCAAATTTTAGGGAAATTTAGGGGGGACAGGGGTACGGGGGGACGTCGAGGTATATATAATATAATTTTTAATTATATATATATATTATATATATATATATATATATATTATATATAATATATATATATAATTTTGGAATTTTCATGTTCATATTCATTGTTCAATAATGAAAGCATATTAAATAGACTAATTAGTAATAGTAATACCAATACATTGAAATTTCGAATTTGATCGATACATAAAATTTAAATTCATAATTGAATCAAATAATGACATATTGTAAGTGAATCTTGGTCTGTCCTCATCATTCATTTTGATACATACATCATTCATATGACATACTCATTATAATGTTCTAAATGCTAATTCATCAAGATTCAATACCAGAAGATCCAATAATAAAATTCAATAATGAAATATTCAAATACAATGTACATTGATCCATATCATTCATCATTCATCAATCATCATTCTATAATCTACATTGAATCATTGATTTAAAAATTAAATTGAAAATTGAAAATTCTGAATTCATCATTCATCATTCTAGAATCTAAATTGAAAGCATAACATACTAGTATATTACCATATACTATATTAAATTTTAATATACTAAATACTGAAGTTTGAACACTAAATTAAAATTTTCAATTTATATAACTCAAAGTTTCAAACTCAAAAACAGTTAAGAGTGAAGAGTCGGTCATCAATATCTAGTGTCACAACTCAATTGTTATAAGTAAAACTGAAAAGTAAAAATGGAAAATGAACACTGAAAAGAAAATCAACTTCAAGGACTCAATCTCAATGATTGGTCCTCTACATCCATCTGCTACATGAAGTCATCAGGACCATCAATGGGAATGTCATTATCTGAGTAAGAGTCACTCTCTTGAGTAAACAATGGAACTCCAACCAAACCATGTTGCAACTCATCTCATCCATCCTCATCATCTATCTGTGCACTATCCTCTGGATCCACATCCCATCATGTTGCTGGTCCCCTCCGATACTCTGGTGTCTTCCTATGTACAAGACGTAGAGAACTGTGCATTGCAACTAGCTTCTCTGCTCTCCTAGAGGAAAGTCTATTCCTTTTGATAGAATGGATGAAGCTATATGTGGAACAATTCCTCTCTGCTGCAGAGGAACTAGCAATCTAAGACAATAAGTGAATAGCAAGTTGTTGGATCTCTGGAGCTTCATCCCCATCATGGTCCACCAACCAATGGGGTCAGTCTGGCCTAAATCATTGCGATCTTCCCTTGCATCAGGCTTGTTGAAGGGACCATTGAGCTTGCAAATTGCATTCACTATCTCCTAATGGTTCTCCCTTCTTCTGAACTATACATCTTTGTAATGGCTACTCGAAATCCCTTTTTGACCTCTGGATCTTCAATGGGAAGAATTCTACCAATTCTTGCCACATACCATTTTGGGTTGAGTGCATATGCCGCCATGTGCAAAGGTATATTCATTCGATCCCACCTACGCTGAATAATGGGTCGAATCTGAGTCGTATAGAACTTTAAGGAAGGATCTTTCTCACGAATGGCCACCCTTACTTGATCCAACATATTATCAAAAGTCTCATAGATTTCTCCAAGAGTAGGAGAATCTGTGTCAGTGTAGCGAATGACCTCAACTACAGGGCGTAAGAGTGACACCAAATAACCACAATCTGTCCACCAATCATTATCGAATATCTGAACCCTGATTTTCTTCCCTTCCTCTGTCTTGGATTCTGCCCATCTATTCCAATCTGGAGTCACAACCATGGCCTGCAATGCTGACTGCACCTCCAACATCCTCTCTAATAAAAAAAAATAACTAGCATATCTAGTATCCGTAGGCTTAAGGAATTCCTTCCTTGCATGAGACCTGTACATGGCTAAGGAGGTGTGGTGATTGCAAATAAACATTTGCACATTTCTTGCAACTGTCACCAAGTTAGATACCCACTCAATTTTGCCAATGTCTTTCAATGCATTATTGAGTGCACAAGGGGTCCAAAAAATATGTCTGTATTTACTCTGAATCATTAATCCTGTTGATCTACACACTGTTGTTGTATCTGCCACAACCTGTACAACATTTGTAGAGCCAACCTCCTCTATAGCATCACGAAAAAGCTCAAATTGGAAAGTTGCATCTTTGCTCTTTCCAGAACAATCAATAGCTCTAAGAAAGAAAGGCCCCTCTTGGCAAGTAACTATGATGTTGATAAGTGAACGTTTGGCAATGTCTGTCCACCCATCCATAACAATAGAACAACCTTCCCTCACCCATGTCTGCCTCAAAGTTTCCTTTTGCACATTAATATTGGCCACTTGCCTTTCTAATATCACTATCCTTAAATTATGTTCACCTGGGGGCACATATGAGGGTCCTGCTGCTGCAATTGCCTTGACCATCTCCTTGTAGTAAGGAGAACGACTAACATAGAAAGGAATTCCATTGGCAAAAATAAATTTGCCAATGGCATCATCTATATCATCATCGTTCAACATACTATACATCCCTGCAAGAGTTGGTCCCACTGCACAAGAGCGGGAACCCTTAGTCCCAATAAGAGATGGTGGAGGCATATTTTTCATCTCTTTTAGTTTTAATTTTATTTTTGAGCTTGTGGCTTCAATAAAATTTTCTTGAGCTTAGGCCATGACATTTTTGCTTGAGACCATGCCCTTTGCATCTGCTGCCATTTGCATTCTCAAGAGCTCTGGTTTTTGCAGCATGGTTAAATGTGAACATATACTAACCCCTTTGCCACCTACACCCAAAAGATGCATCCTAAGACGACTATAACTCCCAGCCCAAGAAAGGCCACAAACGTTGCATTTCCAATGGCATGTCCCACCTGTTTTGCTTCCCGGTTTTGGTTGGGTTGAAGAGCCAGTCATTTTGGTAGCATATAGCAAAAGAGCTTTGCTTGGATTGAATGTCCCCTTTGCATATTTTGCCAATGACTTTGATGGGGTTGGAGTCATTGGAATGACGTTAGCACTAGCTGCACTACTGCCATGGGTTTCATTCCTTGTTGATGGAGTTTCAGTTTGAAGAGGACTTGTTGTTTCAGTTTGAGGATCATATTCACTTTCAGTTTGACTGTCACTGCCACTTTGGTTGCTGTCACTCATTTTGCAAATAATTTATTTTGCAGATTTTGTATTGTTGAATGCCCTAGAAGAAGGGTTTCAAAATCTAAAATTTAAAACTACTAATAATTTATAAAACTGAGTAAACAATTTATAAAACTGATAATTTAATAAATTATAATTTAAAATTTATAAAACAGAAATTATTCTAACTCTAGTGATACTGCCTACTGCCTACTGCCAACTGGTTTCCAAATTGTATAGTTCTAACTTCTAAGCTCACAGCAATTAAAATTCTTAATTTTTATTTTTTATTACTACTGATATTGCTTCAAAAAAATTTAAACGATGAATTTGACAAACAATTTACAGTTCTGAGTTTTTTAATGCCACATAAATGATAAAACTTTAACACTGAAAAATAAAAAAATAAAAAAAATAAAAAAAAAATTGCAATGAAACTTACTATACAATCTGGGGCAACTGCATGGAGTCTAGACGGGTCCTGAGCCGTTGCGTGGAGTCTGGACACTAGAGCAGCAGCGATCACCGACTCAGTGCTGCATGGAGTCTAGAGCAGCACTGCGTGGAGCAGCAACTCCCTGGAGCTTCGTGGAGCAATCTGCTGCGGCCGATGGGTTGTGGAGAAATCTGTTGCATGGAGCTTCGTGGACAGGTAGTGGAGCTGCGAGCAGTCTACAAATGCATCGAGCAGCAATGTTGTTGGTTGCATGGAGGGCTGGAGGAGTAGCAATGCTGCAGGCTGCGTGGAGGGCTGGTGGAGCAGCAATGCTGCCGGCTGCATGGAGGGCTAGTGGAGCAGCAAGGTAACCGCTGCAAGGTAACAACAAGGCAACCGTTGTGTGGACATGTCGAGGAGAAGAGGGAGGATAAGGCATGAGCTCTTGTGGGCGCAGTGGGAGCAGACTCAAAGTGAAACGGCAGAAGAAAAAAATGAGCTCAACTGTTTTAACAAAGGTAGAAGTGGGAACTAAACCTAACTTTTCATGTAATTTTTTATTTGTTAGTTTAGTTTTTTTTTTTTTTAATAAATTAATTTTCATTTTTTTTAATATAAAGGGTAATTAGACAAAAATGAAGGGGGGGTGCCCAGAGGAACCCCATTTTCGGGGGGACGCCCAGAAGAACCCCATTTTCGGGGGGGGATGCCCAGAATTACCCCTTTCGGGGAGTCGAGTCTCCCACACTGGGGAAACGCACCCCCTTGCGTCTCTCCAAGTCTCCCCAAAAAGGGGGACGAGGGGAAACGCACCCCCGAGAGTCTCCCCATCCCAAGTGAGTGGGGTGCGAGGGGTGCGCACACCCGACCATGGGGGACGCGTCCTTGTGGAACACTGATTATATTTATTGTGTGTACATATTATTTTTAAGTTTCTATTTTATATTCCACAACACTTTATTGTGAACAAATTGCAGCGCGAATTATTCGTTGTTTGTCATAGCAAATAAACTACTTAATAAATAACTAGTTAGAAGAAATTCTAGTTGTTGCATTCCAAGCAAATTTTCACACATCATCTTTAGGGATTTTAGCCAAATGGTATTTTAATCGGAAAATCCCTCCTATCATATGAGCTCCACACAATTTGCAAATTCAGTATTTGTCGATTTGTCCCACCTTCAGGTTCCCCATACTGCCAAAATGGGTCCAAGGGCTTTGGCATATTTGCAGTGGAAAAGTTTAATGGATAGCTTCAAAATTTAGTCCTAGGGCACCAAAAAGATAAAAATATGGCATTAAACCCCCACTACACAAAAAAAAACAGCCTCCTCATTTAATAAATCAAATATTTACAAATTTAAATTACATTATTTGTAATTAAAAATGGCAGTAAGAGGGTGCATAAAAAAGTTTAAAACAAAAATCAACTTTGTTGTCAAATATGGAGAAGCCCTTGTATTAGTTCATGGGCATGAAAATCATAGCAAATGACAAAAAAAAAGGAAAACGTTGGTAGGCAAAGAGGAAAGCAAGCATATGCATAAATGTATGGAAAAAATCATTAACATGGGGGTATTTAAGAACATATTTATGAATGGAAGAAGTGAAGTCTATCTAACTAATTTGGCAAATGTTCTTTGAATCTTTGATCCACAAAAAATCTTTTTTGATGATGATAATGGTTGTTTGTGTTGAAGAATGATGGGCAATTACGAATATAAGGATTCGTCTAGATTTGATAACAGCTTGTGAAGTACTTTTGCACTTTCCCTTTATTAGCTTGATTTTCTTCTTATAATTAGTGTGTTTACTTCATCAAATTGCTATCAAAAACAAAGAACAAGAACACAAAAGTTGGCTCTCTGCTAGGGCCAAAACCTCTCTCGCTTAGAGAGGAAAACCCTTGAATCCCTTCTTATAGATATTTAAATTTTGAAAACGAGGACCCTGCACAAAGTAGATTCAAAGTTACCTCCAAGATGTTTGTCACTATCTTCTACACTTGTTAGATTCACTGTCTTGACATCATTGTTTTCCTTACGCCTCTCACTGTCCTGTCACTGACTTCGATACTTCCTCTTCTCATCTTGTCACAATCCTTTTGATTCCTCATTGATTGCACCCGAGATAAGTTATGCCACCACTTGTTATTGTGTATACAAATGTACAGTACTTTTATAGGCCATGTAGTGTATACATTACAATGAGTGCCCTTTCGAAGGCTGTCCCGAGAATACTCTTCATGGCTTATGCATCTTCGTATGATTGAGATATTCTTACAGACTTTCAGAAATCCTTTCACATATAGTTGTACCAAGACCCTAAAATATACGTATCGAGACTCTTAAGAGAAGTGTTGAGACTTCTACAATGCTCTGAGATAAACATTGAGGCTCTGAGATATACTTCGATGCTCACCGAGACTTTTGAGACATATGTCGAGACGAGACTTCTGAGATATGTATGCCGCCACTAGAAACACCAGGACTTCTGAGATATATATACCGAGACTAGATACACAGAGATTCCTGAGATATAAATGCTGAGACTTCTTCCTTTGAGATATGAGCTTCTAAGATGAACACTGAAGCTCTATCCTTCACTGTGTATTGAGATATATGTCAAGACCCTTCGTTGTATACTTGATGACCGAGATACATGTCAAGACCCTTGTATATTCAATGTCTATAATTGGAAGACTTGTGTTTTTTCTTTATTCTTCGTTACCCATGTATATATATAGGTCAACGATAATGCCTCAAGCCGACAGGAGAATTTTCAAATCTAAGCCGACATTCCAAGGAGATATACTGTAGTTTTTAGAGTGATTTTTTGCATGAAGATAGTGACACTTCTCTTGGAGCGTTCTCTTTGATCTTTTACCTTATGACTCTTATAATATTTATGATGAAACATAAGAACCGTAAAGACATCAAGAAGAAGTCTTTTATCTATTGTAAACACATCTTGCTCATGAAACCCATGATGCAAGGAATAACAATTTTCTTCATAAAATTATCATTCAACGTTATAATGAAAACCGAACCTAGTTACCTTTTCTTCAACAGTTTGGCCCTCAATCCCTCCTTGAAAATCACCACAAACCTCTTCCCCATCCTTCTCCAACAACAACAAAGAAAAATAACAAAAAAAAACCAAAGTTCCTTTTGAAACCCTACAGCCTCGTGCACTCAGTGATTTTTACTTCACCAGAAAATCACAACTTTTCAAAGTCCAAAATGTTGGAAATACCGAGGGGGGTAGGTGAATCAATATTTCGTAAATTTCAACAATTTAAGTATCAAAACAATTAACCAATAACATCACATCAAATGAACACAAGTTATATATGAAAATATATTTATATTACAAGGGAAGCTAAAACTATAAAGGCTACAACCCCAAGATTTAACAGCTCCCACTATAAGGAGGCGGCAACCTCTTGATGGAAGCTACAACTTCCTTCCCTACAACAAGTGACACACGTCATCACTCACAAGATAAGACATGGCAGAGGATGACGTTAGGTCGCAGATCGGTGACCGCAAGTTGAGGCACATCCCTGCATCAAAGTTAAGTCTTTTGATTGAGAATCTGCGATTAAGGGGCTATGATGTGGGGGTTGCCCACGGTCACAAATAGTTTAAAGAGCCAAAGGTCAAGACTGATAACCAAGGGCTATCTTACATTGGAGATCGCAAAGGTGAATATATGTTTTACGTGTTAAAGAACCAAAGGTCAAGGATGATAACCAAGGGATATCTCATATCGGTGAATATATGTTTTACGTGTTAAAGTCAAAGCTTTGGTGGAGGAGGTTTAATAAATGGTTTTTATATGATAGAACCTCGCGAGGGACCTCCCTCATCACCTCTACATGTGGACCAGACCACATCACTCATCATAGATCACAAGTTTTGGGACTGCAACCAAATGCTAAATTGTGAAATTGTTGATTGTAAAGTCTCGATATCTCAAAGGCCCACGTGCATATGTGTTCGTGGTCCCATGTATTACACATGAGGACCATTTATAATGTGGCAATATTACAAAGAATCGGCTCCCGTCCTAGACACAAGGTTTTGCCCCTAAAAAGGCTTTGGCCCTAAGTCCCCACACCCCGGTCATGAAATTTTCACCTAAGCTCCCGTGGCTAAGCGTATCGCAAAGTTTCATCCCTGCACAGTTCAAAGTGACACTCAACAGAAAACTATGATTTTGTTAAAGTTTTGATGTATTGGCCCCCAATCTTACCCTTCATCGCAGAACAAAGAAATGTATTAAGGCAAACCACCAGGGATTGTCACACATTTGCAGCACATAACAAAGGGGCCATTGTTTCTTCTTTTTTCCAGTGTTCCATGGGGTCACGCCCCCCAGGGTCTAGTGCATGCACCCCTCGCACCCCATGCACCCAGGATGGGAAGACTCTCGGGGGTGCGTTTCCCCACGTCCCCCTTTCGGGGAGACTTGGGGAGACACAAGGGGGTGCATTTCCCCAATGTGGGAGACTCGACTCCTCGAAAGTGGTACTTCTGGGCATTCCCCCCAAAAAATGGCGTTCTTCTGGGCATCCCCCCAAAAATGGGGTTCCTCTGGGTATCCCCCCTTCATTTTTTTCTAATTACCCTTATATTAAGAAAAAAAAAACTAAACTAACAAATAAAAAATTACATGCAAAGTTAGGTTTACTTTTCATTCTGTCGCCATTTCATTATGCCCCCACTTCTACCTCTGTAAAAATAGTTTAGCGCATTTTTTTCTTCCGTCGTTTCACTCTAAGTCTACTCTCACTGCGCCCACGAGAGCTCACACCTTATCCTCCCTCTTCTCCTCGACCTGTCCACGCAGTGGTTACCTCACTATTACCTTGCAGCGGTTACCTTGCTGCTCCACGCAACCGCCAACATTGCCACTCCACCAGCCCTCCACACAGCCGGCAGCATTGCTGCTCCACCAACCCTCCACGCAGTCGGTAGCATTGCTACTCCACGCATCTGTAGACTGCTGGCAGCTCCACTACCCATCCACAAAGCTCCACACAGCAGATTGCTCCACAACCTGTTGGACGCAACAGATTGCTCCACGAAGCTCCAGTGAGTTGTTGCTCCAAGCAGCGCTGCTCTAGACTCCATGCAGCGCTGACTCAGTGATCTTTGTTGCTCCACGGAGCGCTGCTACTCCAGTGTCCAGACTGCACGCAACTGCTCAGGACCCGTCCAGACTCCACACAATTGCTCCAGACTATACAGTAAGTTTCGCTACAATTTATTTTTCATGTTTCAGTGTTAAAGTTTTATCATTTATGTGGTATTAAAAAACTCAGAACTGTAAATTGTTTCTCAAATTCACTGTTTAAATTTTTTTGAAGCAATATCGGTAGTAATAAAAAAAAATTAAGAATTTTAATTGCAGTGAACTTAGAAATTAGAACTATACAATTTGGAAACCAGTTGGCACTAGGCAGTAGGCGATAATCACTTAGAGTTAGAATAGTTTATGTTTTACAAATTTAAAATTATAATTTATTAAATTATCAGTTTTATAAATTGGTTACTCAGTTTTATAAATTATTAGTGGTTTTAAATTTTAGATTTTGAAACCCTTCTTGTAGGGCATTAAACAATACAAAATCTGCAAAATAAATTATTTGCAAAATGAGTGACAGCAACCAAAGTGGCAGTGACAGTCAAATTGAAAGTGAATATGATCCTCAAACTCAAACAAGAAGTCCTCTTCAAACTAAAACTCCATCAACAAGGAACGAAACCCATGGCAGTAGTGCAGCTAGTGCTAATGTCATTCCAACGACTCCAACCCCATCAAATTCATTGGCAGAATATGCAAAGGGGACATTCAATCCACGCAAACCTCTTTTGCTGTATGCTACCAAAATGATTGGCTCTTCAACCCAACCAAAACCGAGAAGCAAAAAAGGTGGGAAACGCCATTGGAAATGCAACGTTTGTGGCCATTCTTGGGCTGGGAGTTATAGTAGTCTCAGGATGCATCTTTTAGGTGTAGGTGGCAAAGGGGTTAGTATATGTTCAAATTTAACCATGCTGCAACAATCAGAGCTCTTGAGAATGCAAATGGCAGTAGATGCAAAGGGCATGTTCTCAAGCAAAAATGTCATGGCCCAAGCTCAAGAAAATTTTAATGAAGCCACAAGCTCAAAAAGAAAATTAAAACTAAAAGAGATGAAAGATATGCCTCCATCATCTCCTACTGGGACTAAGGGTTCCTGCTCTTATGCAGTGGGACCAAGTCTTGCAGGGATGTATAGTAAGTTGAACCGTGATGATACAGATGATGCCATTGGCAGATTTATTTTTGCCAATGGAATTCCTTTCCATGTTAGTCGTTCTCCTTACTACAAGGAGATGGTCAAGGCAATTGCAGCAGCAGAACCCTCATATGTGCCCCCAGGTGAACATAAGTTGAGGACAGTGATATTAGAAAGGCAAGTGGCCAATATTAATGTGCAAAAGGAAACTTTGAGGCAGACATGGGTGACAGAATGTTGTTCTATTGTTATGGATAGGTGGACAAACATTGCCAAACATCCACTTATCAACATCATAGTTACTTGCCGAGAGGGGCCTTCCTTTCTTAGAGCTATTGATTGTTCTGGAAAGCACAAAGATGCAGCTTTCCAATTTGAGCTTGTTCGTGATGCTATAGAGGAGGTTGGCTCTACAAATGTTGTACAGTTTTGTGACAGATGCAGCAGCAGTGTGTAGATCGACTGGATAAATGATTCAGAGTAAATACAAACATATTTTATGGACCCCTTGTTGTGTGCATGCACTCAATAATGCATTGAAAGACATTGGCAAAATTGAGTAGGTATCTAACTTGGTGACAGTTGCAAGAAATGTGCAAATGTTTATTTGCAATCACCGCACCTCCTTAGCCATGTATAGGTCTCATGCAAGAAAGGAATTCCTCAAGCCTACTGATACCAAATATGCTAGTTATTTTCTTTTATTAGAGAGGATGTTGGAGGTGCAGTCAACATTGCAAGCCATGGTTGTGACTCCAAATTGGAACAGATGAGCAGAATCCAAGACAGAGGAAGGGAAGAAAATCAAGATTCAGATATTAGATAATGATTGGTGGACAGAATGTGGTTATTTGGTGTCACTCTTATGTCCTGTAGTTGAGGTCATTTGCTACACTGACACAGATCCACCTACTCTTGTAGAAATATATGAGACTTTTGATAGTATGTTGGATCAAGTAAGGGTGGCCATTCGTGAGAAAGATCCTTCCTTAGAGTTCTATACGACTCAGATTCAACCCATTATTCAGCGTAGCTAGGATCGAATGAATACACCTTTGCACATGGTGGCATATGCACTCAACCCAAAATGGTATGTGGCAAGAACTGGTAGAATTCTTCCCATTGAAGATCTAGAGGTCAAAAAGGGATTTCGAGCAGCCATTACAAAGATGTATAGTTCAGAATAAGGGAAAACCATCAGGAGACCGTGGATGCAATTTGCAAGCCTCAATTGTCCCTTCAACAAGCCTGATGCAAGGGAAGATCGCAATGATTTAGGCCAGACTGACCCCATTGGTTGGTGGACCATGCATGGGGATGAGGCTCCAGAGATCCAACAACTTGCTATTCTCTTATTGTCTCAGATTGCTAGTTCCTTTGCAATAGAGAGGAATTGGTCCACATATAGCTTCATCCACTCTATCAAGAGGAATAGACTTTCCTCTAGGAGAGCAGAAAAGCTAGTTGCAATGCACAGTTCTCTACATCTTGCACATAGGAAGACACCAGAGTATCGGAGGGGACCAGCAACACGATGGGATGTGGATCCAGAGGATAGTGCACAAATAGATGATGAGGATGGACCAGATGAGTTGCAACATGGTTTGGTTGGACTTCCATTGGTTACTCAAGAGAGTGACTCTGACTCAGATAATGACATTCCCATTGATGGTCCTGATGACTTCATGCAGTAGATGGATGTAGAGGACCAATCATTGTGAATCAGTCCTTGAAGTTGATTTTATTTTCAGTGTTCATTTTCCATTTTTACTTTTCAATTTTACTTTTAACATTTGAGTTGTGACGCTAGATATTGATGACCGAGTCTTCACTCTTAACTATTTTTTAGTTTGAAACATGGAGTTATATAAATTGAAAATTTTAATTTAGTGTTCAAACTTCAGTGTCTAGTATATTAAAATTTAATATAGTATATAGTAATATACTAGTATGTTATGCTTTCAATTTAGATTCTAGAATGATGAATGATGAATTCAAAATTTTCAATTTTCAATTTAATTTTTAAATCAATGATTCAATGTAGTTTATAGAATGATGATTGATGAATAATGAATGATGAGGACAAACCAAGATTCAATTACAATATGTCATTCTTTGATTCAATTATGAATTTAAATTTTATGTATGGATCAAATTTGAAATTTCAATGTGTTGGTATTACTATTACTAATTAGTCTATTTAATATGCTTTCATTATTGAACAATGAATATGAATGAAATCATGAAAATATTTTCAATATATATACATATATATATATATAATATATATATTAAAAATTATATTATATATACATCGACGTCCCCTTGTACCCCCTAAATTTCCCTAAAATTTGAGGGTACTCCCACACGTCCCCTTTGTGCATCTCCCTGCACCCACGTCTCCCCATCCCAGAGACTTGGTGGAACATTGCTTTTTTCATCAAAGGAGGTCGATAAAGCAGAAGAAGAATGAACCCAGACATCTGAACGATTTTGGTTGCTTTTAATAGGAATTTTAGCATGATTGTAGACAATTTCAGTTTTTTCCAAAGGCACTATTTTGAATTAATGTGTCTACTCGATGATTGTGATATATGTCGAGACCCTTCCTTGTATATTCGATGTCTATAATTCAAAGACTTGTGTTTTTTTCTTTATTCTTTGTTACCCATGTATATATATAGGTCAACAATAATGCCTCAAGCCGACAAGAGAATTTTCAAATCTAAGCTGACATTCCAAGGAAATATACTGCAGTTTGTAGAGTGATTTTTTGCACGAAGATAGTGACACTTCTCTTGGAGCGTTCTCTTTGATCTTTGACCTTATGACTCATAATATTTATGATGAAACATAAGAACCGTAAAGACATCAAGAAGAAGTCTTTTATCTATGGTAAACACATCTTGCTCATGAAACCCATGATGCAAGGAATAACAATTTTCTTCATAAAATTATCGTTCAATGTCATAATGAAAACCGAACCTAGTTACATTTTCTTCAACAATTTGGCCCTCAATCCCTCCTTGAAAATCACCACAAACCTCTTCCCCATCCTTCTCCAACAACAACAAAGAAAAATGACAAAAAAAAAAACCAAAGTTCCTTTTGGAACCCTACGGCCTTGTGCACTCGGTGATTTTTACTTCACCGGAAAATCACAACTTTTTCAAAGTCCAAAATGTTGGAAATACCGAAGGGGGTAGGTGAATCAATATTTTGTAAATTTCAACAATTTAAGTATCAAAACAATTAACCAATAACATCATACCAAATGAACACAAGATATATATGAAAATATATTTATATTACATGGGAAGCTACAACTATAAAGGCTACAACCCCAAGATTTAACAGCTCCCACTAGAAGAAGTCGGCAACCTCTTGATGGAAGCTACAACTTCCTTCCCTACCACCACCTTACCACCCTATAAAATAAAGGATAAAATAAAAACTTCTTGGGCTCTGTACCAAGGGCAATGACCCCATTACAACAACATTAAGACCTTAGTTATTTTCAACTCCAATACTGCTCCTTTGTCAAATCCAACTTGCATGCTACATTAACTCATATTGTGCACAATTCAATAATATAAATGGATACCTCAGATCATCAAACAAATGCACTTACTCTGCCTTTGGTTTTTCCTCACAAGTTCTTCAAGGTTAGCTCAAAATTCTGTTCCACAACATTCTAGAGGTCTGCTTCAAGACTTATCAAGATATCCTTCAATCTTTGCTTCAACAAGGGTTCCTTAAGACTTCAAGGACTACTCCAAAGATCTGCTTCAACAAGTGTCAAAGTATACTCCAGAAGAGATCTACTACAAACTTCAAGGTCTGCTACGTATCGCATCCCAAGGTTTGCTTTAGATTGTTATAGGTCTCCCACAAGTCTACTCTGAAGGATTTGCCAAATCAAGACTACAACTTTACCCAATGGCTTTTTAAAGTTCATCTCCATTGGAGTATTCATGCATTTACATTATGTCAAACAAAATCTTTGTAGCAGCTTGACAACATATTTTCCTTGAGAAAGGAAACTCTCACCAAGTTTTTGCCATACTACAAGACCTAAAAAGTAGTGCATCAAATGAAGATCTTTCATTTCAAATTTAGAAGTTAAATCCCTCTTACACTAGAGGATAAGAGGTTCACCACCGGTCATAAATAAATCATCAACATATAATACCAAAATCAAAAGGCATACCTTGGACTGTCTTGAGGTAAAGATTTGGATCATAATTACTTCTAGTAAAACCAATCTTCATCAAGAAGCTATCAATGCGGGAATACCAAGCTCTTGCGTCTTGTTTCAAACCATAGAGAGCTCTCTTTAGTCTGCACACATGAGTTTTTTGGTCATGTACTTCAAAGCCTTGTGGTTGCTCCACAAATAGCTCTTCCTTGAGGAAGCCATGCAGAAAAGTAGTCTTCACATCCATTTGGCGAAGAGACCATCCTTGGCTAGCAACTAGAGCCACAATAGATCAGATGGTTGTATAATGGGCAACAGGTGCAAAGATTTCATCATAGTCTATTCCCCTAAAAAATTGGATTTGACCCTTACCCCCTACGTGTCCTGAATCGGACGAATCAGACATGATTCGATGGGACATGTGTCCTTCGATCGTGTCCTGATTGAATCTGTCGTGTCCCAATTCTGGGGCATGTGTCCCCTTGAACGGCGTGTAGCGCAGCCCATAAAGGGTGTTTTTGGGCCATATCACCCTCATTGTTGAGTGTTATCTTGTTGTGAGTGTGTGGAAGCGAATAGCAAAGGGTTTGGAAGCATTTTGGAGGTGGTTCAAGCAACAGGTAAGTGCATTTTGTTTCTATTTTTTTTGCATTTTTATTACAACAGTTTGCATGTGCATTTTTTTTACATTTTTATTACAGCAGTTTGCATGTGCAATTTTTTTACAAGTTTGTCTCGTTTTTCTTTATTTTTTTACAACATTCATGGCTCAATCAAGGGTGGCAGGGAAGGGGCAAAGGAAGGGGAAAAATGTCCCCATTGGAGATGTCGCTCCTCTTCCAATTTCATCAAGGTTCACAAGTGTTTCCTCTATTGGAAGTGGGGCAACAACAACAGCTTCAAATGTTGAGGGAAGACAATAGGCTCAAGATAACAAATATCCCTTGTGAAAGTATGTCCCAAGAGAGCAAGGGCCAGGCAACAAGTTGAAGGGAGGAGGCAGTGCTGCTTGGAAATGCAACTATTGCAACAATCATTTCATGAACACATATTACCATGTGAAATCTCATTTGTTGGCTTTACTAGGTTGTGGAATTGCAACTTGTACATAGGTGCCTTTAGCTAAGAGGAAAGAAATGGAAAAATAGGCCAATGTTGGTATGGCAAAGGTGGCAACAACATCTAAAAAAACCAAGAATGATTATCCCCTTCCATTCTTGAGGAAAAGCAGCAACAAATTTCCATTTGAGAGTTTTGGTAGGGGACAAGCAACAAAAAGAAAGGCAATGGCACTTGGTCCAATGGACAAGATTTTTCAGAAGAAATGAAAAGAGCTTGATCTCACCTTTATTTATTGAGATGTGTTGAGCTCTAACTCAAGGGGCTCCATCAACATATGTGCCTCCTGGATTAGAGAATCTTAGAACCACAATGTTGATTGTTGAAATTTCTAAATCTGACACATCAAAAATCCCTACTGCATTATCTGGTTTATTATCTCCTACACTTTTTTTCTTTTTTTCTTTTTTTTTGTTAACAAGTTATTTATAAATATAAATACCGAAATAAACACAAATGTAGCCTTAACACATATACAGATCAACAACTGAAATAACTGAGACAAACACACAAGGGACAGTGTTATTTTTGGACAATCGTCCTCGGAAAAACCCAATGTGGGAAAATCAGTGCAACAAATATGAGGGTTGATTATTATGCAATTTTTTGAATACAACTAGGGTGCTAGAAATGGCTCACCCTTTAGAGAATTTCCTTGGCAGTAGTACCTCTCCTTGGAGACAGATATTCTGGCTTATCAACCATTGGATGATCGATCCCACAGCAACTACGACAGCTCCCTAGTTGGACAACGAAAGCTGCTCCAAGCCTCTCCACTGCCTTGCGTCACTCTCCAGCGATTAGGTCACCCTCTCAACTCCAGTCTGCCCCACGAAAATTTACAGCACTGCCTCTTGGCCTTGCATCAACTCTACTAGCCTCTGTGGAACTATTGTTGCGTTTGCGTCAACCCTCTAGCCCTTTGCACCACCCATGTTGGCCTCCTCAGCCTCTGCGTCAGCCTTCCGAGGCTCTACGCTATCTCTCTAACACTATCTCTACCTCTTTGCTATGTATTCTCGGCTTTCTGCCGAACTACCCCTTGCTGCAACAGATCACTAGTTCGATTCTCTCAACAAACCCCACTCCAGAAAATCAAACTGACTGATCACTTTTGGTGTGTCTCCAACTGACCCTCAAACCTCCTCTTATACTTTTCCTATTGAACCTTCAATGGCCGAAATTAAGTCCCTAATCAACGACTAAGATTAGATTTGGCTTGATCCTCGTCTCTTGGAACCTCCTAACCGAAAATCATATTAATACACATTAATATTTTAATTTTCCTAAGTTTATACTTAGGACCCCATTAAAAATATTAATTATTTTAATATCTCTTCATCTCGGTAGAATTTCTCCAAACGATTTTTGGGTTTTGGAGATCTCATGTGCTTTAGCTTGTCCACCAATTTTCATGGCTAGAGCACATCTGATGCTACCAGAAATCAACACTCCCTCTTAGCGAGGAATGAAACATCACACTGATCCTCCACACAGTACCTGTGCTGATGCTTGGCCTGCTGCCTCACATCCTCTGCACTGCTTCTCCCTATACTACTACCCATGACACTGCCACTACCATTGCTACTTTTGTACTGCATCTCCCTCTCAATATGATGCCCATGATGCCCCTAGAATTGTTAATGTTAACTGCTACAATGCAACTCAGTTACTGAGAAGTAGGTAACTGACTTCCCAAAACACTGACATCCTAATCAGTCTGGAAGCCTCATGATGTTGAAACTACCTCTTCTGCTAACTCGTGCTCCCTCTACTACCACTGCGCTGCTGCAAACACCTCTGTGCCTCTCACACTACTGCAACCTCTGTTGCGTTGCTACAGACTTCTGTACTCTACCCTTGCTGGTCCATCACACTTTGCTCCCCCTCACATCTGTCATCATGCTATTGTCGTTAAGGGCTCCCGTAGTCGGATGTGATCCAAGAGTTTGGGCACCTCAAGGATCTTGCCCCTAATATGTAGTCCTCTTGACTACAACTAGATGTCCCCCCACCTCTTCTCTAGAGGTGCATGAGCACTCATGGTATAATCGTCATCAGTCTCGACCTCTTTCTCTGCCTTAGCTGAAGCTGCCTTTGAATCAGAAGCCTCTGCCATGTTTTTCCTCCTGGGACACTAGGATGCATAATGTCCCAGCTCCCCACAATGGAAGCACTTAACCTTGGAGATGTCCTTCTTCTTCCTCTTCCCTTGTTGTCTCGCATATGCTAGAGTCGCATCCTCCTCCTACTCTTTCTTGATTCGACCTCCCTTCCCACTACTCCTCGCCTTGGTCATCCTCCTGATCTCTTCTTGGCTAAGAGCTGCCCACATCTCCTCCCAACCGGGAATAGTCGTGCCCAAAATACTTTGGACAAATGTCTCCCATTCCTCGGAGACTGCATTCAGGGCAGTCCTGGCCATAAATTTTGGATCTGGTGTAGACGCCACAGAAGTAAGTTGGTCGTGAATCTCCTACAACCTAAGAAGGAATGGATCTATTTGCTCTCCCCTCTGCATCTGATATGACCGTAGCTGATTCTCCAATAGCATCTTCCACTATATGGAAGAGCCCTAATACAAGATCGTCAAAATGTCCCACATTTCCTTTGCTGTGCTCTTCTCAACAATATGTGGTATGACATGATCTTTGACCCCGTCAAGGATCATGCACTTCGCCCTCACCATTGCATCCTCATACTTCTCATTCTCAGCTGGATCAACTGGGATAGCCACGGTTCTCAAGGAAAATTCCTTGATGCAATGTTGATCCAGGACTGCCAGGATCCTAGCCTTCCAGATGACAAAGTTGGAAGCCCCGTCCAACCTCTCTTGATCCCTCACTTCATTCACTGCCATTTCAGCTCCTCTTTTGGACTCCCTCTAAGTTTCAACTCCCCTCCTGGAAATCTCCCTCTAAGTCTTGATTTCCTTCCAGGAAATCCTCTGGCCACTTGTCAAATAGCTCCTTTCCAATCCTCCTTGCAACTACAACTCTGATCTGGATTCCTTGCCTAGAAATTCGTCGAGGTAGTGACTCCCTCTACCTTGGCCCTGCCTCTTTAGAAACTGTTCTGCTTCGACAGATACAGCGTCCCACCATCTCCTCAAATCACAATTTGCCCACAGCTCCCCAAGCTCCGACAACCAAAGAAACTGAGCCTTTCAGGCTCTACAAAATCCTAGCAACAACTGAATGTACCTCCTGGCCACAGCGTCAATCCTTCCTAGCTAAGAAAGATGATCGGGCACTGCGTAGGTCTGATCTGCCACTATGCTAACCCTCCTCCTGGCTCGAAATGATGACGCGGGCTCTACATCACTTCCTTTCTTGTTGCTTCTGCTCAAGAACAGCGTTGTCTCTTAGGACAGCTGCTTCTGCTACAAATTTTCAGATTTTTGTTGGTGTCTTCAGTCCTCTTGTGGTTTGTAATCCTCTGATACCATGTTGAAATTTCTAAGTCTAACACATCAGAAATCCCTACTGCATTCTCTAGTTTATTATCTCCTACTTTTTCTTATTTCTGTTAACAAGTTATTTACAAATATAAATACCGAAATAAACACAAATGAAGCCTTAACACATATACAAATCAACAACTGAAATAACTGAGACAAACACACAAGGGACACCATTATTTTTGGACAACCGTCCCCGAAAAAACACAATGCGGGAAAATCAGTGCAACAAATATGAGGGTTTTATTATTATACAATTTTTTGAATACAATTTGAGTGCCAGAAATGGCTCACCCTTCAGAGAATTTCCTTGGCAGTAGTACCTCTCCTCGGAGACAGATATTCTGGTTGATCAACCACTGGATGATCGATCCCATAGCAACTACAATAGCTCCCTAGCTGGACAGTGAAAGTTGCTCCAAGATTCTCCACTACTTTGCGTCACCCTCTCAGCTCTAGTCTCCCCCACAAAAATTTCCAACACTGCCTCTTGGCCCTGCGTCAACTCTGCTAGCCTCTAGGCAACTATTGTTGCCTCTGCATCAGCCCTCTGGCCCTCTGCATCACGCACGCTGGCCTCAGCGTCTGCTTCAGTCTCAGCTTCCTCTGCATCAGCCTTCCCAGGCTTTGCACTGTCTCTCTGACACTATCTTTGCCTCTCTGCTATGTATTCTTGGCCTTCTGCCGAACTGCCCCTCGCTGCAACAAATCACTAGTTCGATTCTCTCCATAAACCCCACTATAGAAAATCGAACTGACTGATCACTTTTGGTGTGTCTCCCACTGACCCTCAAGCCTCCTCTTATACTTTTCCTGTTCAGCGTTCAACGACCAAGATTAAGTCCCTAATCAACGACTAAGATTAGATTTGGCTTGATCCTCGTCTCTTGGAACCTTCTAACCCAAAATTATATTAAAACACATTAATATTTTAATTTTCCTAAGTTTATACGTAGGACCCCATTAAAAATATTAATTATTTTAATATCTCTTCATCTGGGAAGAATTTCTCCAGATGATTTCTGGGTTTTGATCTCATGTGCTTTAGCCTCTCCACCAATTTTCATGGCTAGAGCACATCCAATGCTACCAGAAATAAACATTGACTAAGGCAAAGAAAGAGGTGGACAAAATGTTTGAGCCTATTAAATCAATGTGGCCAACATTTGGGGTTAGTACTTTTTCTGATGGATGGACAAATCTAACACGCCACCCACTCATCAACTTCATGGTCTGATGGTCTCTTCCTTGAATGGTCCAATTTTCTTGAAATCAGTGGATGCACTTGGACAATACAAGGATACACAATATATGGGTGAGTTGTTCATTAAAGTTATTGAAAATGTAGGTGTTGATTCTTGTGTGCAAATCATTACAAATAATGCACCTGTTTGCAAGGTTGTTGGCATCATTGTGGAAGCTAAATATCCACAAGTATTTAAGACACCTTGCATTGTGCATTCCTTGAATTTAGCACTTAAATCTATTGCTTTTGATGCGCTTTGAATTGGAAGTATTATTGAAGATGCACGACATATCCACAACTTTGTACAAAATCATATAAATGCCCTCACAATCTATAAGGAGTACGCCAATCTATCATTGTTGAAGATTGTACATACACGGTTTGCCTCTCCATTCATCATGTTGAAGGGGTTGAGGGAGGTCAAGACAGCTCTTGGGGCAATGGTTATTTCATAGTTTTGGTCTTTTTGGAGAAAGACAAATCAAGCAACCTTAAAAAGAGTGAAGGACACATTGTTAGATGATGCTTGGTGGGAGAGGGTAGATCTATTTGTTAAGATCACGGACCCTATCATTTCTTTGCTATGATTTGCAAATACAGACCCCACAGCATCATCCTATGAGATGTTTATGAGGGATGAGATTCCATGAATGAGTCTATGAGGAGCATTATTTTACAAAGTGAGTGCCCCGAGTATGAGACATCATTAGAGGCCTTCTTCACCACCATACAAGATATTCTTGTCAGCAAATGGGAGAAAAATTGCACACCTTAGCATTGTTTCGATAACTCATTGAACCCAAAATACTACAACCATGAGTGGCTGAATGGTGGACCTTCCCTCAGATTACCTCCTCACATGGATGTTGAAATTTCACAGGAAAGAAGAATGCATTGAGGTGGATTTTTCAGGATAGAGCATCCCTTGATGAGGTGGAGGATGCATTTGTAAAGTTTTCCACTAGCACTGGTCAATTTGCGGGATATGATGTGATTAGAGACAGGGGGAATAAGAAGCCCTATTATTGGTCGGAAACTCATGGGCCAACGAGCCCTCCTCTACAACAGTTATCCATGAAGCTCACTTCTCAGGTCACTTCATCCTCTTGTTGCAAGAGGAATTGGAGCACATATGGGAATTTGTATAGTGTCAAGAAGAGTAGGCTTGAGCAGTCCAAGAGAGGGACAATGGTGTATGCGAACACCAACCTTCATCTTATTTATAGGCAGAGGGATGAGTGGTTGAATGGAAAGACAAAGATCTCGATGTCTTTCCTGATGATATGGGTTTGGACAACAATGTTTGTTGGCATTGGCCAACTTGGATCTTAATGAGCCAATGCTAAATCCTGTCACTTTTAATGATGGTGATACTGTAGAGGGGTCATCCTCCACACCAGCAAATGCAAAGATGACATTGGATACAAAGGAGGATGCAACAGAGGAGAGCAGTGGTGACCATGATGATGACAGTGATGCTGATTTTGATGATGATGATTCATGATTCATGAGCTACCTACTGCCTTGAGGGTTGTAGTTGTTTTGTGCTTTCTATTTCTATTTTCCATTGGCATTGCTACTACCAATGTAACACATTTTGATTTTGATGACTTAATGAGAAAACTGCAGTATCTTGTCTTTCTCTTATTGGATCATTGATGAATATGTCACAATTGTATGCGTATGCATAATCTTACTTTGTAAAACTTACATTTAAATGAAGATCTATGTTTGAATCAATGAATTTGTTTCATGAATGAGAATTTGTGTAAGAAATATCTAATTTTTAATATATATATAATATATATATATATATTATTATATATATATATATATATGTTGTAGGAAACGTGGGGAGGAGGCCCGTTCCCTGAGGAAACTGGGACGAAACGCGTTTCAGTGTTAGGTACGTCGTGAAACGCGTTTTCGGCCGTACCACCATGTTTCCCGAAATGGAAACGTGGGTGGTACGGCCGGAAACGCGTTTCACAGCCGTGCAGCTCCACGTTTCCAAAAATTTTTTTTTTTTTTTTTTTTTTTTTTTTTTTTTTTTTAGGCTAGCTAGTGGGTTCTAGAAGCCTGTCTAAACTTATAAAAGAGGAGTTTATCTCATTCTCTCATCACACTATTCAGCAAGTCGTTTCTCTTGGAGACTGGCAGTTGTTTCAGCTAGGGTGTTTTGAGCAATGAGCAAAGTGGATTTCAGCAGCAGGAGAAAGAGATTTCAGCAGCAAGAGAAAGAGATTTCAGCAGCAGCAGATTTGGCTCAGCTACAACCATATTTCTCTTCTCTTTTTTGGCATTTTGGGGTAGTTTCAGCCATAGAAAATTAATTTGGGTAAGCCACATTCATTTTGTTAGTTTTTTCTTACTATTTCTTCAAATTTTCTAGGGTTTATGCAGCCAGAAATATGAAATACGTTTTTTATTTATAGATTT
>APFE030286731.1:422097-471031 GCA_000404065.3 Pinus taeda | reverse complement strand
TTTAATCGCCAAAGGGAAAAAATCGCGATTTTTTGAAAAACGCGCGATTTAAACGCGATTTATATATATAGATATTCGCGTTTCCCCGTTTCCTCAAATTTGGGGAGGTCGCGTTTCGTATCGTTTCCCGTTTCGGAAACTCGTTTCCGTTTCCCCGTTCCGTGTAACTTAGATATATATATATATAACATGTCTTAACGTGTCCTGTTTCGGGGGGTCAACTTGCCCATGTCGAACACTCGAATCCTCGTGTCCTCTGTGTCCCCATGTCAGGTGACTTAGTTATACCCTCTTTTTCTGAGAGAAACCTCTGGCCATGAATCTAGTTTTATGTTTTTCAATACTGCCATCGACATCATGTTTAATTCTATACAACCATTTAGAAGACACAACAGATTCTCCTCGTGGTCTTGGAACCACTTCCCATACATCATTATGAATGATCGACTCATATTCTTTAGCCATTGCATCTTTCCACACTAGATATTTCATTGTTTCTTCAAAAGTGCATGGTTCAACATGAATAATGTTTCTCATGGCTACAAAATATCCTTGGAACCAGCATGATTTCTTGGTTTCTCTGAATGTTCCACAGGGAGCAACATGTCTATAAACTCCTGTAAAGTGTCACGAAGACATAATCGACTCTTTCTAGCACATGGAGAAGGTTCCATGGATTCATCAACAAGATCAAGCTCAGGCTCGAGATCTTCTTGTGCATCCAAGGCATCATCCTATCTTTCAACATTAGCGGGAAGAGTGTCTATGGCTTTTCAAGGAGCTGCATCTTCATCAAATGTTATATCTCTACTAAACTAAACTCTATATTTCTTTGTCTAGATAGATATATTCTGTAAGCTTTAGAATTTTCATAATAACCAGCAATCATACCTTTCTTACCTGAAGCTTCCAGCTTGGTACTATTTTCCTTTATCAAATGAAAGTAGATAGGTTAGTCAAAGATTCCTAAGTGCCCATTTTGTTCTGGGTTATATGGTACAGTGGTCTTTTTCTTGATTTCAGCATCTTTGCAGAAGTCTTGAGCTCTTGTCCATTTCATATGCCACTTAAATCATGGGATGGTGCGACATCTTCCTCAATCTCAATACAAATGACTTGGTTCTCACATTCATCAAATGTAATTGTTGATCCCAGAACAAGAGCAAGAGCAATAATAGCAAAGTCAATAAACATAATGAAAGTATACTGGTGATGAGGCAGGTCTTTCTTTCTTTTCTAGATGTGAGATTGGCTCTTTTATTATCCGTGCACCAACTTCCTCTTGGAGTTTACTCTTCCTGCACTATTTAGCACCCTGATGATCTTCAAGATCTGTTTTTGTTGATTGCATCCCCATCAAGAAGTTAGTGAAAGAATCATTCAAATACTCATGCAAGAAGAATAATCAATGATCTATAAAGATAAATATAAACAAGAGCAGTGACAAAAATAAACATAAGACTTGAAAATACATTTTTTTTAATGGGGATTGAAGAAAGTTGCTAGCTCCCTCCTGATCCGGCCTCTATAATTTAACACTGTCCATTAGACAAATGTCATTGGCAAAACAAATGCATCTTCTTGAAAACCACTTGGCAAACTCCATCATGATCCACTCTAATCTCAGGTATTTCAGAAACCATCTTTCTCAAATGAGGTAATGCTTAATAGTGAAAATGAGTGTACTTTTGGTGCCAAGGTTTATATTGATGATTACATATCATGAATCAATACATGGATAAGTCTTCCATTGATTTTATAAAGATCTTCAAATCTTGATCCCAGAGTTAAGGTATGTACTAATAATCTGTGTTCACTGCAAAAGAGGTTCGTTTAGGAAACTATCATTCCATCTTTTTCAAAAGTCATGATCCTCACATGCAACCACTATTTTCAATAAACTCTAATATCACAATTACCAAAACCCATACAATTATGTCATTTCTCATATAATGTGAGAGAATCAAAATCAATCTATCCTCAACATTCCATTTCTATCATTTATTCTTTCATAACCTTTTATGCATTATACTTATTTTCAACAACACTTCCTTGCACGTGCATAAGCAGAAGTAAAACTATTATTTATTTTTATATGCATCAACAAATACCAAAACCATAATTATCAAACACATGCAACACCTTAAATTTAAACTAGGTACATACAAAACTACTTGACCCAGAAAAAAAGAAACAACCAAATTCATTTATAGGATATGTAGAATTATCTCCAAGTATAATTTTCAGATATGTCTCCCTCTCAACCAGACTTGAGAGAACTTTATAACCAGTGAAGTAAAACAGTGCGAAACACGCATATGGATTTCCAAATGAATTAATAAATTGATTAAGCAACAATACTCAATAATAATACAGAGATATTTACAAAGATAGAAACATCAAGTTTCTATGTAAGGAATCAGGTTCATCTAAGAAACTGCTAAAAGAATAAAATTAGCAATAGCTAAAAGAATGAGCATTAAACTAAAATAGTATTATTCTAATACCCTCCCTTAATGCTCAATCTATTTACAACACCAATAGACCCCCTGAATTTTACAAACTTATCAGGACCAAGAGGCTTGGTGAAGATGTCTGCAGGTTGCTCTGTTGTGGGAACATATCTCAACTGAACGGATCCGTCTTCAACAAGCTGGTGAATGTAGTGGCAATGAGTTTCCACATGTTTTGTTCGTTCATGAAAGACGGGATTTTTGGCAAGTTTGAGCATTCCCTGATTGTCACAAAACAAGGAAGTAGGACCTGTCTGGGAAGCATGCATATCTGCAAGCATACGTCGAAGCCAAACTGCCTCACAGAATGCCTTAACTGCTCCCCGGTACTCTGCTTTTGTTGAGGAGAGAGCTACAGCTTGCTGCTTCTTACTAGTCCAGGTGACAGCATCAGATCCTAGACTAAACACATACCCAGCTGTAGATTTACGATCATCAACCGAACCGGCCCAGTCAGAATCTGTGTAACCACTGAGTATAGGATCAGAACTATGAGTGTATAGGAGTCCATAATCAGAAGTGCCACGCACATATTGTAGCACACGCTTTGCTTCTATCCAATGATCAGCTTTAGGAGCGGACATGAAGCAGGAAATGTAGCTCACTGCAAAATTGATGTCTGGTCGGGTGGCAGTAAGGTAGATGAGACTGCCCACTAATTGTCTGAATAAAGTTTCATCCACAGGAAGAGAAGATGGCTGAGCTGAAAGTTTAAGCCCCGGTTCCATAGGAGTCGTGGCTGATTTGCAATCCTGCATTCTGAACCTGTCCACAAGATTTTTGGCATACTTGGACTGAGAGAGAAAGATGTGATGCTCAGTCTGCCAAACTTCAATCCCCAGACAGTAGTGAAGAAGTCCCAAGTCTGTCATATCAAAGGTTGTGCACAAGTCTTGTTTGATCCCATGGATCAAATATGCAGAGCTGCCAGTAATGATAAGGTCATCTACATAGACAACCACAAACAAGATATCATCACCAGTATGCTTGATATATAGATTTGCATCAGATAGGCTCCACTGAAAGCCATGATCTGTCAGGTACTGATCAATTTTCATGTACCAAGCCCGAGGAGCTTGTTTCAATCCATAGAGAGCTTTAGCTAATCTACACACTTTCTGTTCTTGACCGACAATCTTAAATCCTGGAGGCTGTGTCATGTAGACTTCTTCCTGTAAGTCACCATTTAGGAAAGCACTTTTTACATCCATCTGATGAACTTTCCATTTGAACTGAGCTGCTAGGGCAAGGACAAGCGTATGTACTCATTTTGTTTCTATAGGATCAAAAGTCTCCTCATAGTCAATGCCTTCCTTCTGTGAGAATCCTCGAGCCACAAGTCGAGCTTTATACTTGTCTAGAGTTCCATTGGCTTTGTATTTTACTTTATATACCCATTTGCAGCTAATGGGCTTTTTCCCTTCAGGAAGATCAGAGAGGGTCCATGTGTGATTTTTCTGAAGACTTTGGAATTCAGCGTCGATAGCCTGTTCCCACTCAGATATACCCTTAGCCTCTGAGTAAGTTTGAGGCTCAAAGATAAGTATGTAGATTAGCCATAAGAGCAAAGTTTAATGTAGACTGTTGTTTGCTCTTATGTCTAGAAGTTCGTCCTTCAAGGAGTTCATCATCCCTGAGATCACCAATGGTTTTAGCCCACCATTTTGGCCGAGGAGTAGAGGAACCAATATCAAGAGGAGATGGAGAAGGTTCAGAAACAATAGGGGCAGCAAGAGAAGGATTATTTTCCGGACGAAGCTCAGGCAGTGTATTATCAAACACTGATGTTGCATCATCTCTCCCATCAGGGGGACTTAATGGAAGAAGAACACTGTGACGTTGATCCTCAGAACACTGCTCAGAAGAAGAAGACTAAAAGAATCCTCTGTCTTCATCAAATACCACATCCCGACTGAAGCTAAGACGACCAGTGGCTATATCTATTAGTCTGTAAGCCTTGTGATGATCACTGTACCCTGTCATCATGAGTTTCTGGCTTTTGGAATCCAACTTAGAGCGCTTGGCAGCTGGAATCCAAACATATGCAATTGAGCCAAAAACTTTGAGGTGACTGATCTTCGGCTTACGGCCAGACCAAACCTCTTCGGGAGTCTTCCCTTTAACAGCCTGAGTGGGTGATCGGTTAAGAAGATAAACAGCAGTAAAAACTGCTTCAGCCCAGAATTTGTTTGGAACATTCTTGTGTTGTAACATGGATCGAGCCATTTCAACAACCGTGCGGTTGCGGCGTTCAACAACATTGTTCTGCTGAGGAGTGTAAGGTGTAGTGAACTAGCATTTTATGCCATGAGTATCACAGAAGTTGGAAAAAGCAGAAGAACAAAATTCCCCCCCCCCCCGTTATTTGTCCTAAGAGTCATGATATTACATCCAGACTCTTTTTCAACTAAGGTTTTAAACTTCTGAAAGATACTAAATGCATCAGATTTATATTTGAGAAAATATACCCACATCTTTCTACTGAAATCATCTACAATAAGCAAAAAATACTTGCAAGCAGTGATAGAAGATGTATTCATAGGACCACAAATATCAACATGAATTAACTGGAGTACCTTAGATGCGCACCAAGATTCTCCATTCGTGAATGAAGACCGATGTTGTTTGCCAGCTTGACAAGCACCGCATACACCCAACTGCTGAGTCTGAATGTCAAGTAACCCTGACACAAGTCCGTCCCGAGAAAGCTGAGAGAGATACTGCATGTTTAGGTGACCATATCGCTGATGCCATAGAGTGCTGATGGGAGAAATACGAGTTGCTAGAGCTACTTCTGGAAAATCACCAGTGTCAAGAAGCCTGTATAAACCATGATCTTCTAGACCAACAGCAACTGTAAGACTAGTCTCCCTGTCGATAATAGAGCATTTGTGCGCACTGAATACTACATCAAGCTGAGGAGAGTTCCTCATAATCTGACTGACAGACAGCAGATTAAGTTCCATCCCAGGAACATAGTACACATTCAGGAAGATGAGTGTGTGCCCACTAGACTGGATTTGAACTGTACCTCTGCCATCCACTGTGTATTTTTTACCTCCGCCAAATACCACGGAATCACTGAAAGGTGAGAAGTCAATAAACCAGTCACGCCTGTGAGAGAAATGGCGTGATGTACCAGAGTCAATGTACCAGGCAGAGGATGGAATATGATCTGAAGACCCTTTAGCCATAAAGGCGTAAAAGGCAGAATCTGTCTACTCAGAATGTTCTGCAACATTCGCTGTCTGATGAAGCCCTCCCTGTTTCTTTTGTTCAGAAGCAATTCTCTGTTGGCAATCTTTCTTCATGTGGCCGAACTTGTGACAGTAATTACTCTGTACATTTTTCTTCCTAGCAGGATCAAAAGACTGAGAAGAACCTTTCTGCTGAAAGGACTGAGAGGACTGATATTTGGCAGCAAAAGCATTTTCTGAGGAGGTTGATGTTGCACCTCTACCAAACTGTTGTTTCCAACGATCCTGCTGCATGAGTTTGGTGCATAACTCCGGAAACTTCAGATCAACATTAGTGGCAGTAATGTTGAGTGTTTCTATGAAGTGCTCATAAGATTGTGGTAGACTTTTCAGAGTGATGACTACCATATCTTCTTCCTCCATGGTGCGACCAATGGATTCGAACTGATCACGAATGTCTTTAATCTTGTTGAGATGTTCCTGTAAAGACATATGTTCGTCCATCATGATGGAGAACAACTGATTTTTGAGAAAGAAAGCTCTGCTCTTGTCGGATGTCTCGTGTAGTTCTTTCAACTGTTGCCAGATCCCGGCAGCTATCTTACCAGAAGGAATTTGCGGTAACTGATCATCAGCCACAGAGAGCTTGAGAAGCATAACAACATCTCGATTTCGATCATCAAATTTATCTTGATCGATACCAGCTGTACTGGGACGAAGCTCTTTTCCCAAAATGAGCTGATCAAGACGCCTATATTCAAAAATGGTCAACATTCTTTGTTTCTAGATGTTATAATTGCTGCCATTAAAAGCGTTGATTTCCTTCTAACATCAAATTGGTGAGCGAGGCCATTTGTACGTTTTCCAAGACAATAAAGAAATCTGGCACAAATTTCAATGTAAATGCCTGCTGATCCTCTGATTTTGCAGCAGTTTTTTTTTTAATCCACTCAGCCAAAAAAATTGACCAATATGTGAACAGAAAATGTGAACCTAGATGACACGGGAACGCTTCAATCAAAAGAGAAAATAAGAAATCACTGATCTCAGTGAAAATATCCAAAAAGGAAAAGAGATTCAGGTATCGATCCTGCTCGACGGATTCTCCTCAGCTTAGACGGGCAACAACAAGTAGTAAATACAGGCCAAGCTAATGCAAGCAAACTGTATATTCAAACCAGCCGTATGTTGTTGTAGATTGTTTACAGAGAAATTAATTGTAGTTGAATGTCGAATCTGGAATTTATTATCGGAATCAATTCATCATAATTTTCAACAACAACACTATAAAAAAAATTCTCCCGTAACTCACCAAATTCGCAGTCGACAAGCTTTTAGCGAAATTTGACAGAGGCAAAAAAAAAATTGTGGGGCCGAGTGCTCGCATAAATTTGGCGGAAATGTTTGATTGCGGCACAAATTTGATCGCCCAGGTCCTAGGCACGGTAATTCTATACCGGTCCAACTGTCAGTGGAATACAACACGGGTTCCGGAACATATGTAGCGGAGATCCTTTGAAACAGCGGCACCGACTAATTCCACGAGCGCCCGCTATTGAGTTGTTGAAGATGGATGATATGAATTCGGGAACTATATTGGTCTAGAGATCGATTCCGACGAGGATTTGGAGCAGAATGAAGACGTCGCCTGGCTCGCTCGAACCCACGGCCCCCTCGACCACCACAATCAACAAGACCCCGACGATGATGATACGATATACCTGTTACGAGGGTAAAAAACCGGTTCCGCTGAGTATTACAGAATTTTTGAATACCCTGACGGCCTTAACAACCTCGCAGCTTTGATTGTGATTCGAATCATGCAAACACTGGCCACCTGCTCTCGTGAACACCTCAACACGACGGATTTGCTGCTTTTCGGTCAATGTGCGTTTGAAATTATCACGAACAACACGCAAAATAAAAAAATATACGTTGTTCGATTTATAACACCATGTCGCAATTCGCACACGCAATTCACAAAACAACAGATCACCCAAAAAAATGTCGAGGGATTTTTTACAACAAATTGAAAAGAAACCAGAGAGCAACCCTGAACAAATTTTTAACACAGCTGAAAAATTATTTTGAGGAATCCACTTCTGTATCGAGATAGACGACTGTAAGCTTTTATCACAGTGAGCAAAGCCGAAGCTAAGACTCAGTGAAGGCTATCTAGCTTACAGAGGGCTCGACCTTAGAAGGGAATGACAGAAAGAACTGAAGAGATTAGGATGCAGAGAGAATAACTGCTCAAGAAATCTCTTTTTTCTGGCTCTAATACCATAAAACAGTGTGAAACACGCATATGGATTTCCAAATGAATTAATAAATTGATTGAGCAACAATAGTCAATAATAACACAGAGATATTTACAAAGATAAAAACATCAAGTTTCTATGTAAGGAATCAGTTTCATCTAAGAAACTGCTAAAAGAATAAAATTAGCAACAGCTAAAAGAATGAGCATTAAACTAAAATATTATTATTCTAATATGAAGTGCCTTGAAACACCACTATCAACCAACCAGTTGTCACAAGAATCTATAGGAGAGGAACTAGAAAGAGCAGAGACAAGAAAGTACTTTGATGTTGGTTCTACTTTCAGTAGCAAATAAGACAACAAATAAGATCTTATTTTAGCGACAAATAAGATTTCAGCGGCAAGGAAGTAGCAACAAATAAGATTTCAGCAGTAAGAAAGAAGGGACAAGAAGTGATATTTCAACAGAAAATGAAAAGGAATATTTCAGCGGAAAAATGAGTTGCAAGTAGAACGGATAGCAAGAGATATTTCAGCAGAAAGAGAGTTGCAAATGGAGCAGACAAGAGATATTTCAGCAAAAAGAGAGTTGCAAATGGAGCAGACAACAAGAAATATTCCAGTAGAAAGTGAGTTGCATATGGAGCAAACAACAAGAGATATTTCAATGGAAAGGGAGCTACAAATAGAGCTTGTCTTCACCAAAGCTCTGATACCCTGTTGAAATTATGATGTTCTATGTCGTAACATTCACTTATTACAAAACTTCTTTATGCTGCAATTTTAGTTAAACGATTGTAGATAGAACATAAATCATATAAACCATATGAACAATAAAAGACAACGAAGAACACAATGAGACACAAAGAATTTAGATCCAATGACCAAGGCAAAACCCACAAGGGGAAAACCCAACCAAATTCTTCCTCTATTAGATATCACTAGTTCAGTAGAGATACAAAATACAATGAGAGATCAAGAGAATGAGAAAGTTCACCCAAATCTGAACAAGTTGTAGCATCAAGATCACTGGTAGCAGCAACTAAAGCAAACACATAATCAACCTTGGCTCACCAAGTTTTGCTCTTACTCTCCATGTCTCTCTCTCTCACAATCTCCTTCAAGTCTCTCCCACTCTCTCTCCAGTTTGAATTCACAATGCACAAGTAAGGTGAGATTATATGAGACACACATATATATAGGAGCAATACACATGCCTTAAGGAGGAGTTGCATTTTCCATTTAGGGAAGAGTAACTCATGCCATTAAGGAGAGACAATTTGAATACCATTGTGGAGAGGCAACACATGCCTTTGATGAGAGGAATCTTTTATGACATGTGTAAGAGGAATATTTTATGACAAGTCTTTTAATGGGAGTAAGAGAGTGTAAGAGAACATTATTGAGAGTCATGATTGAGAGACTTGAATTTCTTTTTAATAATAATATAATAGTATCATAAAAAATAATAATAATAATATTAATGATAATATTGATGATTAAGTCGAAATTGAACTATTACGATTGATTGATGATCAGAAGGGATTTTCGATCAACAATACTTAATTACAAATTAATGCAAGGTGATTTACTATTTTTGGATAGTCATACTTGAGACTTTTTATTTTTAGACTTTCTATTTTTTAGAAATCCATCTCTACACTGCCAAATTTTCAACAACTAATAGTTAATGTAAGGGAAGTATGAGTACTGCTAACACAAGTTGAGGCTTCTTGATGAATTCTCCCTGATTGAGAGGGAGTGATCATGGATTTCTCCTCTCAGGTTGAGAACGAGTAAGGTTGGACACTAGTTCTCTTTGTGTCATGTACTAGGCAAGGACTAACCGCCCTAAGTCCAGTGCGTGCATCACGGATAGGGAGAATGATGGTTTAAATTAGAATGGTTCTCCTTGTGTCAGGTACTGTGACGAATTAGGACTTATATCCTAAGTCAAGTACATAGATATGGATAAGGAGAATGGTGGATTGGACAAGCATCTTGGACAGACATTCTTGAAGTCATGTACTATGATAGACTAGGATGGAGATCCTAAATCAAGTACATGGACTTGGATAAGAATGGTCTGATGGACGGACATTTCCTTGAGTGAAATGGTTTGATGAAAGATATACTCCGAGTATCCTAGGTGGAGAGTGTACCTTGGTAAGGCATTGTGGTGTCCCATGGAATGTCTCCCAGCATTTTGCTCTGATCTTATGAGAGATAGAATGTACCTATCAAAGCCTTGGTAATGTGATAATTCTGGCTATGATGATATTTTGATGCTTATCAATCTGGATCCCTTCTTTCGAGAATGTTTCAACATGAGATGGACCTATTGAGTCATTATGAATACCTCCCTAGTTAAGAGGGAGTGTTGGAAAAGTAACTAAGTTCGGTCTTCAAAATTGTCATTGTACTCATGTCATTATGTATATTTTATGTGACAAGAAAAAAAAAAAAAAAAAAATATTATCTTTAAGCATGGGTGTCATGCTTCTTTTGATTGGTCAACTAGGTTAAGCATGTTCTTCATGCTTCTAGGGTTTGTCATGTCATCAAAATAATTGTCATGAGTCAAGAGAGTCAATATTAATTGTCTAAGACCCATTTGGGAAAATTGTAACATGTAAAAGAAGTTATTTTTGAGTCTAGAAAGTCAAGAAGACCTCCAAGACCATGTCAGCCCAAGTCAAGAACAAGTCAGCCTAAAAGAGGCCTATTTGACCACGTGTGAAAGGTATATAAAGGAGATGAATTCAATTCATTCGAAGACACTTTTGCATTTTGATCTCAAGCAAGAAAATGGAAGACAAGGAGAGCGGAAGTCTGGAAGACAAGAAGGAAGATCAAGCGAAGAAGGAGATCTGATTTCTACCTATTTCTATCCACATGTTTGAAGATCCTACGGTTTCTGCAGTTGTTGTAGGGCAGAAAATTATAGGTTGAAGTTGCAGATATGAACTGAGGGTTGAAATCTTGTTTAGAGAAGACTTTGGAGGAGTTGACTCTCATTGACTTTGGAAGACCTTGTGTTGCCTTGAAGGAGCACATTTGGAGGGTTGACTTGGTGCTTGGAGGAGCTTTGACTTTATCTTTAGGTCTTGAAGGTCTCATCTTGATCTGATTCTATAAGAAGAGGATTGTTTGGGTCTTCCCTAGTTGTGGGGTTTTTCCCTAGCGTGGAGTCCATATCTTGTGTTCTTTGTGTTTTGTTATCTTCATATTTTGATAATTGCTTGATCAAGTAAGGAGAATCAACATTAATCTTAAAATACATTGATTTTCCAACACTTTCAATATAGCTCTGTTATAACCTTGAAATAGTATTGGATATGCCTTAAACATCCCGAAATATCCACAAATGGACAGGTTGAAAAGGGGGACTGAACAGATGCCATAGGATTCGAACTTGAATAGAGATATAGTCTGAAGAAGGGGGCCGAAATTCGGCCTTTGCGACAACTGCAGAGGAAGCCATATGGGGGCCAAAACTAGCCTCAAGCAAACCTGAATTAAGGGCTCAAGTAAATTATAAAATCTCCGCAAGTATCCATAGACAACCCGAGCTAGAAGAAACTTTAAACAAGGCCAAAGACAAACCTCAGACAAGCCTCTAAACCACAGCTTCTTAGGCTTGAATATCCCTTGATTAGCCCATAGATATAGTGAGTTCTTCACAAAAATTATTGTCTTTTTAAGCTCAGAACTACTTAGCAAAGATCCAAAAGAAGACACTCTAGGAGCTCTACCTTCTTCTTTTGTTATTCAACAAAGAATAAGGCCTCATACCAACTTGGATTGCCTCAGATTAGATACTTCTCCAAACCACCAAATTTGCTTGTCCATATTTGCCCATGGCTAGGGCTATAAATAATGGTTGAACAGGGCCTATAATGGGGTTGACATGATCCTTTGAAGAGACACGTCTATAAAAGAACCGACCTAAATAAATCCAGTAATTATATTTTGAAAAGACACCTTTATTTGGAGCCAACTTGAAAGAGGAGAGTTGACCTGTTTAGAGGAGGCTTAGGATGCCAAAAAAAGTCAATTTTTTGACTCTCATATCACTTTCTTTCAAGTTGATTGGGAGAAATGTATTTTGGTCAATCCCACTATAATTTTGACCTTCTTCTAATGGTTGCCATAAAGTATTAAAACCATAAACATTATGGGGCACGATTTGGTGCAAAACCCATTTATTTGGGGCATCAATATTTAAAAATTAATCTCTCAAACCAGGAGGACCCACAAAATGTGCCACCTATCAAACGAAATTGATTGACAAGGGCTACCAAACTAGGAGGTCCTTGCAACCAAATTCACTCGATTTGTGCATACAAATCATCAAACAAATGCTAGCCCATTCACCCTTTGACATCAATGACAATTTTTCCAACAATCTCCCCCTTTGTCATTGATGTCAACACTCAAGCTTCCCCTATCTCCATGCTTCACTTCCACTGTCTCCATACTGCACTTCCTTTTCTCTCCCCCTTCGACATAAATGGAAAAAAGTGACCTATGTCTTTAGGTTTGTTCCCCCTGATCATATCGCACTCAACATTAATTCTACCTTTTTCCCTTTCCTTCTTTGTCGTGCTTTCAGATTCTTTGCTTGGATGCAATTTTCTTTTGTTCTACTCGATCAAGAACGTATATGTTTTTTGAATTCAAGATTTTGTGATCCATAATATTATATGAAAATAAATCTTTCGATCAAAATCACATAGTAGAACAAATCGTTGACGCATTTCAAACGAACCAATGTGGTTCATCTTCAGGGCAAGATGAGAAACCAGAGCATGGCAACAAATTAAATAGATGAAGAGAATCGATAACTAGCCGTTAGAATATAACAGCTAGTTTGACTCAAGAATTATTATTAATAAAATATATAGAATTAGTTGTTAAAAAGAATAAATTTAATATTAATAATTAATGTTTTAATTCAAAAGGGTCAAATTTAATTGTTAATAATAAAAAATTATAGTTAAATTAATTCTATAATAATAAATAATGTCATTAAAATAAAATCAATTTTATAATGTATAATAGATTAAATCATAAATTAAATAAAGGAATAAGAATATTGACGGAAATATCTTGTTATGATCAATAATATTAAATAGTAAAAGGAAATAATAACTAAAAATAAATTTAATATGATAAAACAAAAGAAAGGAATGCTGACTTGAAATTAACTAATATAGTCGTACTCAAATGGAATGAAAAAAATAGAATAAATTTTTTATTTAAAATAATAATATTAATATTAATATTAAAAATATACTAACCTAGGAATTATTTCCCCGCCCTATAATATACTAACCTAGGAATATATTCCTCGCCCTATATTCCTAGGTTAGTATATTATTATTATTATTATTTTAAAAAAAAAAATTATTTTATTATTTTTCATTCCATTTGAGTACGACTATCTTAGTTAATTTCAAATCAGTGTTCCTTTACTTTGGTTTAATCGGTATTAAATTTGATTTTATTTATTATTTCATTTTACTATTAATATTATTTATAATAACAAGATTCATTTCTTTCAATTTTCTTATTCCCTTTATTTAATTTATGATTTAATCTATTAGTAACATAAAATTGATTTTTATTATTAATGACATTATTTATTCTTATAGAATTAATTTAACTATAATTTTATTTATAACAATTAAATTTGACCCTTTTGAATTAAAACATTAATTATTAATATTAAATTTATTCCTTTTAACAACTAATTCTATATATTTTCTTAATAATAATTATTGAGTCAAACTAGTTGTTATATTCTAACAGCTAGTTATCGATTCTCTTCATCTATTTAGTTTGTTGCCATGCTCTGGTCCTCATCTTGTCCTGAAGATGAACCACATTGATTGGTTTGAAACGCGTTGATGATTTGTTCTACTATATGATTTCACCGAAAGATTTATTTTCATATAACATATATGTTGTTTGGTCTTCTTGTAGTTGCAACCAATCTTCCTGAGTCTTCTTCTCTAATTTCACACTTATGGGAATCAAACAAGAGATTATACCCTTAATCACACATCTTGCCAACACTGAGAAGATTATGCTTTAAATCCTTGACTAGCAAAACATTTTGTGCTTTCATATGTTCGCTTTCAACGCTTGCTACACCTTTTCCAAGTATCTTGATAGAAGAGTTGTCTCCAAACGCAACACTACTGCTCTTTTCTTCTAGGCTGACAAATTTGTTTTGATCTCCAGTCGTATGTGTCGAGCATGCATTGTCTATGTACCATTCATCTTCTTCATCTTCAGCAATTAATGCTAGATTGCAATCTTCCTTCTTTTTCCTTTCCCATTTCATAGTTGGCTTCTATGTCTTTATGGTTAGAGCATTTTCAAGCCTGCAATTGTGACCAAGATTATTGCACTTGTAACATACAATGTTTTAATTCATTAGCGGTTCAAATGGATTATAGTTTCGGTTGGTAGGATAATGGATATTTCCTGATTTGTTTCTTCCATAATCATTCTTGCTTCTTACATAATTGTATACTGTATGATTTTACAATGGATTGTGTTATGCCCAAAATTTTCGCAAGAGTAATAATGACCAAGAAAAATGTTTCCATACCTGGAAGAATAAGATGATCTTTGAAGTTGTTTTGCCTTAGACGAGGTTCAATCCATTGTTGATCCTTGTGATGGTTATTCTTGGAATCATCAACATAACTTCTTTTAGTTTCCTCCTTAGAGAATTTGTCTTCATTGCTTGAAACTGTTGGTCAAGACCTATTTTATTGTCTGTTGTTCTTTGTTAATTTAGAATATTATCCAATACTAGTGAGGTGTTTAGGTTCCTTTTGAGTTTTAAATCAACTTCAGCTATCAATGTCACAATTTCCTCTTCCGGCTTCTTACAATATTCTTCTTTTCTCATCATTTGAGTCTTTATTACACCCTCAACTCTATTTGCTTCTTCAAGTTGGACCTTTAAGGGGATAATTTCTTCATTGTGTTTTACAAGTAGGGTTTTCAATTCTCTATTTTCATTTCTAAGCAAGGCATTTACTTTTTCACTATTCTTCAATTTCTCCTTAAAGTCTTCATCTTCTTGTTCAGATTCTAACTCTTTTCTAAGTCCCCAGAAAGAATCTATTCTCATATTTGGTTCTTCATCAATCATTGACATCTTCGTCATCATGATCATTATCTTGATTTTCTTGGGTTATGAAAAGAACTTCTTACATCTAGTTCTTTTATATCACTTTCATCTGAAGAACTATGGTCTTCTTTGGAATAAAGATTTTTCTTGTGGGAGCTTTGATTTCCCTTAAAAGGGCATCTCTTAGAATAGTGACCTATTCTGCCGCATTCAAAACATTTAAAAGGTAACTTACCTTTGTGTTTTACGGTTCCCCTTTTTAGCATCCTAATGAATTTTTCTTCTTCTACATCTGAATCATTGTCTAGAGTTCCTTCGACCCTGAGTTCTTTGTTACTTGTCTTCCTTGTGGGTTTAAAAGTTGCTTCTCTGGTTGATGGTCTATCTTCTATATCTAGTCTCATTTAGTATGTTGTAAGAGTGCTACGTAATTCTTCCATTGTCATCTTAGTCAAATCCTTGGTTTCTTCTATGGCATGATAGCTTGGCAGCGTATCTCAAAGAAGCAATCTCAGGACCTTTAGCACAATCAAGGGATCTTTAAGTTCTTCACCTAATCCTCTGATCGAGTTGACAACTTCATTTACTCTAAGCAAATACATCGTAATATCTTCTTTTTTATCCATTTTGGGGTATTCAAACTGGCTCTATATTTTCGAAGTTTGACCTGCTTGACCTTATCAATACCTTCATACAAAGTTTTAAGTTTATCCCAAAATTCTTTGGCTATGGTGCAGGACATCACCTTGGCCTTGATGGATCTTGACAATCCACTTATGATGGCATGAAGAACTTTAGAATTGCATCTGAACAACTTCTTCTCATTTGATTTAGTAGGAGGACTTTTAGGAACATTGTAGCCATTTATGATGGAGAGCCAAACATCCACTCCTAACAACTGCGCCATAGTGGATAATCATTTCCATCCAAAACAGGAATTGTCCTTGAAGACATGCCTTCCATATGATCCATATTTCTTCACGATCTTCCCTCCAATGAGTAGACTATTAGAGGGTATCCTGCTCTTATGCCAATTGTTGGAGATACTGAGAGGGGGCGTGAATCAATATTTTGTAAATTTCAACAATTTAAGTATCAGAAAAATTACCAATAACATCACATCAAATGAACACAAGCTATGTATGAACAAAATATTTATATTACTAGGGAAGCTACAACTTCTAGATTTACCAGCTACAACCCTAAGATTTCGTAGCTCCCACTGGAAGGAGGCGACAATAGAATAAAGGATGAAATAAGAACTTATTGGGCTCCTGTACTAGGAACAATGACCCAATTACAACAACATTAAGACCATAACTATTTTCAACTCCAATGCTGCCCTCTATCATGTCCAACTTACATATTGTGTCAACTCATACTATAGACTATTCAATAATAGAAATGTGTACCTTAGATCATCAAACAGATGCCCTTACTCTATCTTTGATTTTGCCCCACAAGTTCTTCAAGGTTAGCTCAGAACTTTACTCCACAACTTTACTAGAGCTCTGCTTCAAGACTTATCAATATATCCATCAATCTTTGCTTCAACAAGGGTTCCTTAAGACTTCAAGGACTACTCCAAAGATATGCTTCAACAATTGTCAAAGTTTGCTCCAAAAGAGGTCTGCTACAAACTTCAAGGTATGCTAGAAATCACATCCCAAGGTCTTCTTCAGAACATTATAGTTCTGCCACAAGTATGCTCCTTCAAATTGACCATAAACAAAGACTTGTTTTTCCATCAAAGCAACTCCCATTCTTCATCAGACCAACCTTCAATATAGCTTTGTTATAACCCTGAAATAGTATTGGATCCACCTTAAAATATCCTGAAATATCCACACAAGGACAAGCCGAAAAAGGGGACTGAATAGATGCCTTAGGATCTGAACTTGAACAGAGATATAATCTGAAGAAAGGGGCCCAAATTCGCTTTCTGTGACAGCCACAAAGGAGGCCTCAAAGGGGCCAAAGCTGGCCTCAAGTAGACCTGAATTAGGGCCTTGGGGAAACTACAAAAACTCCGCAAGTATCCATAGAGAGCCCATGCTAGAACATATTTTAAATAAGGTCAAATACAGGCCTCAAAACAAGCCTCTAAATCATGACTTCTCATACCTTAATTGTTAAATTATGAAACTACGGTCAAATTCCACTTTAGACAACTCATTTGATGGAGATGATGATTGTATTGAATTCCTCTTTTCAAGAGGACAAAAATCGATCTAAAGATCACTCAAATTGGATAAGGGGAAGTGTACTTATGAAGGAAAGCCCACTCATACAGATTTGGACAAAGTCGGCCCTAAAGCAAATTGGTCACTCATGGAAACCTATAAATACAAGTGACTTCAAACTCATTTCGACATCACCAATCATCTTCTTCTTCTCTTCTTCATTGATTGACTCGCACAGGTCTGAGGCAAGGACGACAACAGAAGTTCACAAAAGTCTGAAATTAAAGGGTTTGAGAATAGCATTTGCATCTTCATCATATGTTATATCTCTGCTAAATTCTATATTTCTTTGTCAAAGATCCTTTAAGTGCCCATTTTGTTCTAGGTTATCGTACAGTGGTCTCTTCCCTGATTCCAACTTCTTTGTAGAAGTCTTGATTGTCCACTTCATGAAGACTCAAGTCATGGGATGGCTCGACATCTTCCTTAATATCGATACAAAGGACTTGGTTCTCACATTCATCAAATGTACCTGATGATCCAAGAACAAGAGCAAGAGCAATAGTAGCGAAGTAAATAAACATAATGAAAGTATACCTGGTGATGAGGCAGGTATTTCTCTTTTTTAGATGTGAGAGTGATTTTTTCATTATCCTTGCACCAACTTCCTCTTGGAATTTACTCTTCCTACACTATCTTGCACCCTGTGATCTCCAAGATCTGTTTTTCTTGATCGCATCCTCATCAAGAAGTTAGTGAAAGAATCATTCAAATACTCATGCATGAAGAATAATCAATGACCTATAAAGATAAATATAAACAATAGTAGTGACACAAAGAAACAACATAAGACTTGAAAATATTTATTTTTTAATGTTAGTTTCCTCTTGATATGACCTCTATAAGTTACCACTATCCATCAATCATATGTCGTTGGTAGAAGAAATGCATCTTCTTGAACACCACTTGCAAAACTCCTTCATGATCCACTCTAATCTTAGGGATTTCAGAAACCATCGTTTTCACATGAGGTAATGTTTTATAGTGAAGATGAGTGAACTTTCTGTGCCACAGTTTATACTGATGATTACTTATCATGAATCAATGCATGGATAGGTCTTCCATTAATTTTATAAAGATCTCCAAATCTTGATCCCACAGTGAAGGCATGTAATAATAATTATACATATTACCTTCATTGTCTGCAATGGTATTAAATATTATCCATCTTTGATCGTTGCAAAAGAGTTTAGTTTAGAAAACTATCATTTCATCTTTTGCAAAAGTCATGACCATTACCTGCAACCACTATTGTCAGTAAACTCTAATATCAAAATTACTAAAACCAATAAGATTATGTCCTTTCTCATACAATGTGAGAGAATCAAAATCAATCTATCTTCAACGTTCAATTTCTATCAGTTCTTCTTTCATAACATTCTATGCATTATACTTTTTTTCAAGACAACACTTCCTTGCACATGCATAAACAAAAGTAAATTATTCTTTATTTTTACATGCATCAACAAATACCGAAACCATAATTACCAAACACATGCAACACCTTAATTTTAAACCAGGTACATACAAAACTTCTTGATCCAGATAAAAAGAAACAGAACCAGATCCCTTTATAGGATATGTAGTATAATTTTCAGATTTGTCTCCCTCTCAACCAGATTTGAGAGAACTTTTTTTATAACCAGTAAAGTGCCTTGAAGCACCAATATCAACCAACCAGTTGTCACAAGAATCTATAGGAGATGAACTAGAAAGAGCAGAAACAAGAACGTACTATGATTTTGGTTATGCTTTCAGTAACAAACAGGACAAGTAAGATCTTCTTATTTCAACAACAAGGAGCAACAAATAAGATTTCAACAGCAAGGAAGGGGCAACAAATAAGATTTCAGCAATAAGAAATAAGAGGCAATAAGTGATAATTTCAACAGCAAATGAGAAGGGATATTCCAGCAGAAAATGAGTAGCAAGTAGAAGGAACAACAAAAGATATTTCAGCTTAAAGAGCGCTACAAATGGAGCAAACAAGATATATTTCAACAGAAAGAGAGTTGGAAGTGGAGTGGATAGAAAAATACATTCCAGCAGAAAGAGTGTTGCAAATGGAGTAGACAACAGGAGATATTTCAACGGAAAGAGAGTCGGAAATGGAGTTTGTCTTCACCAAAGCTTTGATACCATGTTGAAATTCTTATGTTCTATGTTGTTACAATCACTTAAATCCACAACTTCTTTATGCTGCAAAATAAGTTAAATAATTGTAGATAGAACATAAACCATATGCACAATGGAAGACAACCAAGAACTAAATGAGACACAAAGAAGTCAGGTCAATGATCAGGGCAAAACCCACAAGGGGAAAACCCAACTAGATTATTCTTCTATTAGAAATTAAATTTTCAGCAAAAGTAGAATGAGAGAGTGAGGAAGTTCACCCAAATCTGAAGAATATCTCTAATAGCAGTAGCTAATGGAAACACTAAATCACTTTGGCTCTCCAAGATATGCTCTTGCTCTTCAAGACTCTCTCTCTCTCTCTCTGAAGTTTGAATTCTCCTTTCACAAGAACAAGTGTATCAAGTGAGTATGAGAAGCACAAATATATAGGAAAGCAAGGAGGTCGAATTCATGAGGGAGTAAATCCTATGCCTTGAGGAGTTACATATGCCAAAATAGGAGTGTAACTTATGCCATAAAGGAGAGGAGTGCAACTTATGCATTTAGGAGAGAAGTGTAAGTTATGCATTAAGGGATGAGAGTGATATTAAGCAAATAAATAGTGCAGCAGCATATAAAAATAAAAACACACATTAGACATCCATGAAACTGTTGAGCCATATTATTAAATATCAGAGGGCTATATACAATATGAAATGGAATGGTGCACTTGGGCTTGTCCCAATGAACAAGCAAGGCCAACCCCAGGTGGGAAAATAGCTAAGTTGAAGGTTGCCCAGCTGCTGCACCACTCTGCACTGCGCTGCCCTAGTAAACGGCTGCCTTGTTGAACTTCGACCTGCTGGAAGGTGCTCAAAAACTGCCAAAAAAATTATATCCTTTCAACCACGGACTCCTTGGATAAAACCCAGAAAAACCCAAAAAGGAATTTCATTTTTTTTTTACTTTGGATTTTCGGCCCCCTTAGAGCCTCTCCATAGTTTCGACTGCCAAATTCGACTTGTAGGAAACAACCTACAAATCCCTCTGCAAACACCTCTGAAATGTTGGTTTTACCTATGCTATCCAAATCCTTGCTCCCTAGATGGCTCTTGGCCAAGATTGGTTGCTCTTCCAAGTCCCCACGAATTTCTGCTATAGGCCTCTGTGCAATCCCTCTGCCCAAAAATTCGTATAACTGATGCACTGGTCTAGCTGGCTACAAACTCTAGCAAAAATGTCTTGAACAAGCAGCCTCCCTAGTTCCCGAAACTCCCAGCAAGCAATAAATCTCTTTGCTGGCTTCCAACTCCTCCTGCGTGTTTTTGGTTTCCCAGGAAATACACAATTCCCTCTCTGCGTTGTTGGCTAAAGTGTGTGACTGTGTTGAAACCCCTGAAATTCCTATGGAATGGCCTCCCTAGGGCAAGCACGAATGGTACCCTGAAGAAGAGGTTGAATCTCCCACGTGAGAGATTCGTGGCTAAAAAGCAGGTACACTCGCTAAACAACAGAGCATACGAAAGAGTGTTTGTTTGCAAAATGTTCAAGATGAAAACAAAATGAGAATTGGTCTCTCTTTATAACTCATTGGGCCCCCTTAGCCTCATGTGGGCCCCTCCATCCACCCATTCGAATTTCCCTCCAAGCATATCGAATGGCTAATTCGAACTCCTATGTGGGTGGCCCCCACATTCCACTAGCAGCTAAATAAAGTCGATTTGGCCCCTAAGTCCCTAAGTCGAAAGTGTAGGGCCATCTTCCTTAGTCAAAAATGTGCAAAATTGTGTAGCAACACCCTGTTACTAATGTGTTTGAGAAGGGACATGACAGTCCTCCCCTCCCAAATGTTGCTTGCCCTCAAGCAACCTCAAAGTTGGGTACTCCAAAAAATGCTCACCCTCCCAAGTGGCATCCTCATCTGGCAAGTTCTTCCAATGCACCAAACATCGCTTGTCCTCAAGCAATGTCTGAACAAACACCCTCTTTGGCTATAAGCCCCCACTATCACTGCAAACTTCACCAGCATCCCAAATGTGCCATTGGATCGTCCTTGATCGTTGTACTATCCTATAGTGAAGGAGTCCCTCGATACCAAGATCCCAAGCCAACCTGATTAACATGAAGCCCCCCTTGCTCCAATCACTATCCTGCCAGATATGGACATTAGAACCCCTGTGTCTATCACTAATAAGTAGAGCATCCCGACGATGTAAAACTCTGCCCAAATCCTCATGAAGTTGCTCTACCGAATAGTCCACCCCATGCACTTTGATTGTGGGCCCTTGAAGATACAACTCAATCCCTATGTGAATGAAGCCTCTCATGCATGAGCTCCTCCTAAAATCCTCTTGCTAGCCATCTTGCCATGTTGATGAAGTCTCCCACGCCCTTAGCAAATCACTGAAACCTGATGAAGAATCTTGATGACCCTCCCCTATAGAAATCAGCTCACCCCTATGGGTATCTGAGCTGCTAAGTACTATGACGCTAGGGTCCCATTCCCAATGCAGCAAGAAATTGTCCTGCTGACCCCACGACACCCTGGTCATCACTAACTGTCTAACATGCTCGTACCAAAGCCTCCTCTCTCATAGGTCTCGGCCACAATCTATGCGATGATCAAGGTTAGGCCCAACCTGCCAAAGCGACTCAATAATGTCAACACCTATCCCTCCATGGTTGGCCCCAATCTTGAACAACAATCTACCTCGCCCTATGGTGAGGGCTTGGGTGATTCTCCATGTGTCATCTTGTGAATGAATCAATTTGCATGTTATCCTGCCCATGCTCACTGAGGAGTGGAGTATCCCACCAATCCAATGGATCCCTGGATCCCATAACCATACTAGAGGTCCACAACCGCCAATCCTCTCTGCCAGATGTTGTGATACGCTGCTAGTTGTTAGGACTCCTCCGTGCCCCGTCTTTGACTCCTGTAGATATCCAATAGGTAGGCACCAAGCATCAAGAACCCGTGTTGCGAATAACCAACTGCTCCGCGCCTACCAAATCACACAGCAAGATCTACTATCCCAACACCTAATGATGTGCCTCTGTCCCGCTGGAAGCCTAGGCATCATCCTGCCAACAAGGGCTACCATCCCTCGCACCTCATGCTCACCTAATGTCTCAAGTTGTCGAGATGGAAAAGCACCATGCAACTCCCTCTCAGTCACCTCCCAAAGTGTGAGCCTAGGGGTGGAACATATGCTACCTTAACAATCAACTATGTTATCCCTAAGCCTATATCTGTCAACTAGTGCACCTACCAAGTGTCTCAACTAGAGAGTCACCTCCCAGCACATGACACGCGATGTCGCATCCAACTGCCTAGGGTGAGCCTCCCATGCCCTGTTGCCTGAATGGAGAGTATCAAGGGGCAACAACCAAACACTATGTGACTGTAAGCAACACCAAAGGAGGATGGGTGGGTATGTCTCGAAGGGTGTGATCAAGAGTCTACCAAAATGCTCAAGAGTAATCCTACGGACGTCCCTGTCTCTGCCTTGGATCTATTGACCTTGAGGCCCTATCTCCCCTAAAAATGGTGTCGCCAAATGCTCAACCATGTCCTCATCGATCCTAGGTGAGATGCATCTAATGGTACACCTATTGCCCCTGTCCATAAGTCTCCTTGGAGGTAACGCTCCAAGCGCCCACTGCACAGCATCATCTGCCACTACATACCACCCAGTAACACTGCACTCATCAACATGCCACGGTATACCACAGCCTATCTCTGTACACCATGGAATACCCCTGACTACAGCCATACCATCCTGTATCATCCTGTGTTCTACCTGAGTCACTACACATGTCACTCCCCGCACGTCCTCAATGGGATGCAAGTCACCCCTCCTACCCCACAGTGTCAACCGACATGTTGTGGTATACCACCATGTATCTCCATGCTCCTCTGCAGGCCACTGCTCCTCGCTGCATAGCCCTACACACTAATGGGTGTTATGGCCTAAAATTGTGTATGTATACATCAGCCCATATCCCTCTATATAAAACTGGATACTACGGCCTGACTTTGTGCAGTCTTGTGTACCATTGCCTACTATCATACCAACCTCTAACATATGGTATCTTGCATGTGCCAAAGTGTCTACCACTCTGATAGTGATCCCACCATGACATGTGCCATGTCCCCTCATCCATCGTAGTAGACCTAAGCACCCTAACTCCACTCTTGCTATGAGGGATATCTCTGCTACGCTGATCCTCTGTGACCCCTGAGTCCTAAACCTCAAAGGCAGAACATCGTCTCCATACAATATCCGGTCTAGTGGCATACCCATGCCACCTCCTCCAACCAACTCCTGCCAGAGAATGCTAATCATCATCGTGTCACTTGATGCGCTAATGAATGAAGGGAAAGACCAGATGATTAGAAAAATGTCGTGAGGACCAAGGACAAAAAAACTCTATCCCCGACAACGGCACCAAAAAATGTTGTCGCACAAAGTATCTAGGCACCACGACAATGCTTAGAGTAAGGGTTGTCGCTCTAATCCTTACTCCGTTTAGACTCTCTCCTAGACAAGTCAGGGGGGTAGTCCCTAAGGTGAATGAATGAGAATAGCCTGTGTAACACAAGCTCTAGGAGACTTAAAGATGCACGACTTGATGAATGTAAATGAGTCTTGGTTAACTGAGATGAAATAGATCAAACACTAACATGACCAAGACACAACCACAAGATAGAAATGATTATAGACTAGTGCCTTTATACTCAATTAACCATAGACTATGTAAAAACAAGTTATCCAGAGCACTTTCTAAATGTGACAAATAGTGATGATCATGAATGATCAATGCCCAAAACTTTATGTAGCAATTAAATCCTATGAAAAAATATGAAATCTAAATGCTAAGCAATGATTCCAAATTTAAAATAATTTTCATTAATAACTCAGATCTAGAATAATTTATCATTCTCCAATAGTCAATGATTTTAAAACATTAATCACACCTGACAATAGAGAAATCACTACCACGAAAGGACACAAAGGAACTTTAGATTAACAATTTAATTATTCCTTGGGCAATTAATTTAATGAAGTAAAATGAAGAGATTAAATTTTTAATGTGACCAAAAATAATAAAATCAAAAAGGCTTTAATAAATTAAAAATTTTAATGGGCCATATGCCACATAAAAAATTATTTTTTTAAATGCTAGAGTGTAGGTCCTCTTATGATTTAATTCCTTAGTAATCTCATAGTCACAAAAATGAAAAAAAAATAAACTTTTTAGATTTTTTAAATGTTTTTAAAAAATTTTAAATTTTTTAGATTTTTAAATGTTTTTTTATTTTTTTTCAAGTATGCATAGAGAAGTGTTATGCAACGCTCTGTGAATATGAGGCTCAAACCCTAAGGTTCAAAAACCTGCAAAAAACCTGACATTACAGAGGAACAACTGCATCAATAAACAGCCGACAAAAGGAAAGGGCATGCACACATCAGACGAGGGGGGGGAGATCCCCTCCTACCGGAACGTAGCAACTAGTGAATCAAGTGGGAAAGCCAACAAGCAAGCGAGCTCCCAGGAAGTGGCAGACCCCAATAATGGCCCTGTCCTAGGAGCTAGATGGTAGGCCCGAAGTAGAGGGCAGTGCTTGCCACGTGCAATAAAGAAACCTAAATTCATAATACCCCTCAACAAACTGGAGAAATACCACAACTACATGAAGGATCACACGATGATATGCAAATTCATTGGTATTTGGCCAAAGGAGAAGGACCTGATCAAATGGATCCAACAGAAATGGCAACCAAAAGGACACGTAGAACTCAAGCTGGGAGCCAAAGGGTTTTTTATGGTAATCTTCTCAAACTTGCAAGATAAGGAAAGAGTTTTTGAAAATGGTCCATATTTTCATTATAATGCAGGATTGTTCATGAGATACTAGGAGGAATGTTATAATCCTGATAAAGAGAAATTCCTAGCAGCCCCTATTTGGGTGAGACTCTTTGGCCTCCCAATGGATTTTGGGGATCCGGAAATACTGGAAGGAATCGAAAACTCAATAGGACGATTTGTTAAAATCGCAGAAACCACACGAAGGGGCCGCTACACTTCATATGCCAGGATCTGCATGTACATGAATATCTCAGAGCCCATCCCTGAATCAATAAAACCGGAATATCATGAAGAAATCTGGCAACCAACCTTGGACTATGAGCATATACCGTTCTAATGCCGTCGACGCCATGAATATGGTCACTTATTCAAAGAATGCTCGTTGAACCAAGAAGCCCAGCCGGATTTAAAAGGAAAACAAATGAAACCCCCACAGGAGGCAGATGAGGGATTCAAAGAAGTCAAGAACAAAAGGAAGACCCCGAAAGAACAACAATACCCATGAAACAACAAAAAGCAAATGAACAGCAAGAACAAATATGAGATATTGCAAGAAGAAGAAGAAGGAATGGAAAACAAGACAAAAACAATGGACTACCAAGGCAAAGAAAAGGAAAGCAGTCATAGCACAGCAAAAACAACTCCAAAGAGGAAAGCCCAAATGGATCCGATAAAAAAAGAAGAGCAAGAACAAATAGATCTCACTATAATGAAAGTAGATGCAGTTAGGGAAGAGGAGTTAAGCACGAAAGAGGAAGTTCTGAAAAGACTATTAAATGAATGGAGGCATCTGGATGAAAGGCTCATCCCAGAGGACCAAAAGAAACTATACAAGGAAACCTTTTAGCAACATAAGGCTAACCAAGGACAGACAAAGTAGAGATAGCAGAGCAACTAGGCATGCAACAAGAAGAAAACTCACAAGAAAAACAAAACAAAAGTAAAGGAGTTAAGAAAATAGGGAGAAGAAATCTGCAAGAGTCAATCCAAATAATGGAAGAGATGTTGGTAAACACTGGAAGGGTAGTATCGCTCTTAGCGGTATTCCAATAACTAAATAAAGTTAACCAAAGACAGTGCTATCATGGAATATAAGGGGCCTTAATAGCCGAGGAAAACAAAGATATCTACAAGAGCGATTAAGACAGAAAAAGCCTCAAATAGTTCTTCTCCAAGAAACAAAGATAATAGGTGAAAAAATAGAGGAGATTCTACGGAAAATGAAACCAATATATGAAGCAGTTGCACTGGATGCAAAAGGGAGTGCAGGGGCAATAGCCTTACTCTGGAACTCGACAGAGGTCATGGTAGACTACTGGATAGGAATGTCGTGAATTCTTATTGGCCACTTCCAGAATATAGGGACTAAAGAATGGATCATAATCTTAGCAGTATATGGGCCACATATCCCTACAGAGAAGGAAAACTTTATACAAAGCATTAGGAAATTAAGCCAAATGCATGCAGAAAAGCTCTGGTTAATAGCAAGGGACTTTAATTTAATAAACTCTTTGGAGGAAAAAAAGGAGGGATTAGAAGAGAAGAACCTGAAATGGAGCAGTTCAAGGACCTGCAAGAAGAGCTCCACCTAGTAGATATCCCCACCAATAATGGAACTTACACCTGGAATAACCGAAGAGGAGGAAACCGTCAAATTGCGTTATGGCTAGATAGATTCCTGGCAATTGAGAAGTTAATAACTAGAGATGTTTATTATGAACTGTCAATCCTGCCTTGCATGGGATCTGACCACTAGCAAATTAGGCTGGAAGTAGATATGAAACAAGGGAAGAATAAGCGACCATTCCGGTTCAAAGCCTTCTGGCTATGTGATCCGACCTTCTTAGAAAAAACAAAGGAATGGTGGAGATCAAGCACAGAACAAGGAAGGAACAAAATACATACATTCCAGCTACACCTTAAAGAGCTCAAAGGAAAAATCAAAAAATGGAACAAAAAAGAATTTGGGAATATTCAACAAGATCAGGAATTGCTTCAGGCAAGGATGAAAAGGGTGCAACAACAAATAATAACAAATGGCCAATCAGAAACCCTAGTGGAGGAAGAAAGACAATTGTTGACTAGGATGGAGGAAAGGAGGCAGCAAGAAGAGATCTTGTGGAAACAAAAATTGAGAGTCCAGTGGCTAAGGGAGGGAGAAAGGAACACCAAATTCTTCCACAAAGCAATGATACAATACCGACAGTATAACAGAATATTTTCATTATTAGATTAGGGAGGAAATCGACTAATACAAATTGAAGAGATGGAGAAATTGCTAGCTCATAATTTCCGACATATAATGATAGAACCAAATCTAGACAAAATAGAGGATATAGGTAAGATAACTAGGCATATCCCCTAGCTGGTCAACAGAGATCAGAACCTAGGTCTAATGAGGATAATAACCATGGAAGAAGTGGAAGAGGTACTCAAAGGATTAGCAAAGAATAAAGCTTCGGGACCGGATGGCTTTACCGCAGAATTCTTCCAGACAACATGGCCTATTCTAGGAGAGGATATCCTAGAAGTAATGGAGGAGTCCATACCAATGTTTTAAAACTCCGACCCCAACTCTGACTCGGCCGAGGGTTGACTCCAACTCGGTATCGACTCGGCCGTCTCGATTTCAATGACTCGGTCGTTGTAAAAAATACATTAAATAATTATTTTTTCTATAAAAAAACATAATTTTAAAGATTTTCATTCATGTCTCCAAACACAGAGCAATAGAATATAGATAGAAGACAACATATGATCAAAGTAGGCTCATGAATATATCCATTATATCAAAATGGCACCCAGTGCACTATCCAATACATACATGATGATGATATAGAGATCAAAACAAGAACACATAACCAACGAGGCTATAAATGGCCTCTACAACAAAAAACTGTGACCAGTACCACTGGCTACTGCTAGAGGACCAAAGATCATCTGGCTCAACCTCTGGATCAAAGCCAGATAGGCCAGCCCATGGCTCCTCCTCATCATCATCTCCAACTACAACTATAGAAGTGGTAGCACTAGCAGGCTTTGCAGTAGCTGCAAGCTGAGATAGACGAGATATGCGCTTCTGTCGTGGTTGAGCAGAGGAAGCGCCTGCAACTAGAGAACTTGGGGCTAGCCCTGATGCTGGTACAAGTGGATCAGGATCTGCATTCAACTGAATATTATGTTCGAGTGATGCCTCCACTTGTAAATCCAAATCAAGATCCTCATCAAATCAAAATCAAACTCTGTTGGATGACTCTCCACTACCCAATCTAATATTGGATCAATGTCTTCCAACACAATGGGATCTGAATCATGTCTTTTGTTCAGCAATTGGTTGCATCTAGGCCGGAGGTTGTATTGGACATAAGCTAGATCATTTAACCGTTTTTTATCCAAACAGTCTCTCTTCTTCGTGTGAATCCTCTCAAAGACAGACCAATTGCACTCACACCCACTAGCACTGCAAGTTTGACTCAAAATACGAATTGCAAACTTCCGCAATTCAGGACAATGGCTACCAAAAGCCTCCCACCATTGTGCTGCAAAAAACATAGGCTCAACAAAATTACAAATTATATCCAACTTTCAAATTATAAACAATTTAACAAAATAAGTATTACGAATATGAAACTTGAAATTTTTGTTTCCCTGGCTCATCTGCTTCCCTTGCAATCTTTGCTAGGTTCTTCCCAAAGGTAATGGTGGCTTTGCTAAAGGTTGTGACCTGTCGATGTATCTCCAGCTGATCACACTCCAGTGGGATCATGCTATCAATGCAGTCAATCAATCCATCTCTAACCTCCCCCTTCAAAGCTCCTATTGCCAAAGCTTTATAATGATATCGTGGGTTCAAAAAATACCCAGTTGCATGTATAGGGCAATGGAGTTGATTGTTCCATATTTCATCAATGATTGCCCAAATGGGCCCATTCTTAGCCACTTTATCCTTGTACACCCTCTTTATTTGCTCCTTTACTTGATCCATAGCCTCATAAATGAAGCCCATAGCCAATCTTTCCCCAACCACAACACCTTAACCAGTGGCTCAACAACCTTCACAATCTTTGTTGCCTTTCTCCAAAATATTTCTTCATTAACTTTCTTTTTCAATTCTTTGCCATCCTATTTGTGAAACCACTGGCTTTGATTCCATTCTTCACTGGAAAATATCTTTTGCAAGTTTCTATGTTGTGAAAGCATAGATTGCAATGTCAAAAGATGAGTAGCAAATCTAGTGATGGCAGGCCTAATAATATCCCTGCCCCTTGTGTGTCTCCTCATAAGGCTCAAAATCCATGAATGATTGTAAATAAATTTTGTTATGCTTTTGGCATGACCTACAGTGTTTTTGACCCAATCTAATTTGCCAATATCCTCAAGCATGAGGTCTATGCAATGTGCAGCACATGGAATCCAAATGATGGTTCTGTGTTTTTCCTCTAACAGTTTACTAGTAAGAACATAGTTAGAGGCATTATCTTTGATGACTTGAACAACATTAGCCACCCCCACCTCCTCAACAACCTCATCCAATAGCTGAAACAACAATTGTCCATCTTTTACCTTATCAGATGCATCAACTAATTTTAGAAACACGATTCCCTGTGGGCAGAAAATAAGAAAGTTTATGATGGTACGGTTCCTTTGATCAATCCATCCATCTGACAAGATGGTACATCATGTTCTTGCCCATAAGTCCTTGAAATCTTTCAAATACTCATTAATGGAGGCAATTTCTTTCTGGAAACGATACCCTCTTATCTCATGCATAGTAGGGCCTTTGAAGCCTTTTCCAGCAACATGTATGACATCAAACATAGGCTCATAATATGGTGAACGGGAAGCACTGAAGGGGATATCAGCATCATACCACCATCTACATATGTAATCACAAGCAGTCTCCCTCAATTCTTTCTTCCAATGGTCATCTAAAGTGGGCTGCAAAGTTCTACTAGCTTGAGGACCATGTGCATCTGATGGAGAGGAGGGTGTGACAGTGAAATAACTTTTGATATTCATATCACCCTTCTTTTTCATTTTACGATTACCCTTTTTTTTAATAGACTCCAAAGAGGGAGGAGCATATCGGAAGGGGTTGGATGCATCAGTACAAGGGATAGAGGAAGAACCCTCAAAATCAAAATGGGGGTTGGTAGCCAACATTTTTTGTATACTCCTCTTCCTCCCAATTTCAGCCTCTAATTCTTTTTGCCTAGCCTTTTCTTCTTTAAACATCTCAAAGTTTGCTAACAATTCCTTCTTAATCTCCCCAATTTCTGGTGATTCACATGGAGTAATTTGGCCTCTAATCCCTACCAAGTGTTGTTTCAGTCTATTGATGCCCCTAGGACCTTCCTTAGTTTTTCTATGGCAAAATTTGCAATGCATTTGACTATCAACCATTTCAACATATGCCCAAGCAGCATCTTTCACTCTTGGTGCCATTTTTTCACTTGGAAATCAAAGGAAAAAAATCTGAAAATGAAAACAAAAAAAATAGCATTGCTTCAATGTTCATTTCTTTCACAAAAGACACTCTTTTAAATTTCCAGATTTGCACAAAATAATAAATAAGCAAAAACAGATTTTTACAAATGAAAAAAAAATACCTCTAGGCATAAACTACCTCCTCAAGGTTGCTCCAACAAACCAACTCTTTAATATTGCTCCAATGGCTGCCCAAAAAGCTCCTCACTCCTGCTACAATGCTTTCCCAAGACCCCTCACTGCTGCTCCAAAAACAAACTCCGCAACTCCTCACAAACTCTCACTCAAATGCAATAAGATGGTTGTGAGGAAATGAGAGGAGTTGGGTGTGTTTTACAGGGTTTAGGAGAGGGGAATGGACCCCAAAGAACCCAAAGGCAGATTACAAATGGCTTTGGGGTCCCCAAAAAACAAATTCCCAAAACAAAAAGCATTGAACTGACTTTTTCAGGCCGATGTCACTGAGCCGGCCAAATCGTTAGACAACTCGGCCGACTGGCCGTTCCAGTTCAAAGGTCGCGTCGACCCGGTGGGGGTATGACTCGAACCAACTCAGCCGAGTTGGTTTCGAATCAGCTGTCTTTCAAAATAGAGGTCCAGACGAACAAAAAAGGTGCACCCGGGTCTTAACTCAACCTTTTTAGCTCTTATTCCAAAACTTGGCCAATCTGAAGAGCCGCAGGTATTTAGACCCATAGCCTTATGCAATGTAATCTACAAAATCCTTTCAACCATCATGGTCAATCACCTCAAACCGATCCTCCCAGCCCTAGTTTCCCAAGAGCAAACTTGTTTCGTTAAAGGAAGGTAAATTGTGGACGGGATAGTAACAGCTCAAGAAGCAATACATTCCCTTAAGCACCTCATTCCTTTTAGATCTATCGAAAGCATACGATCGATTAAGCTGGACCTACCTCCAAGGTATCCTGAAAGCCTTCGGCTTTGACCCTCGATGGATAACTTGAATTTATTATTTGATATCGACTCCTATATTTTCAATCCTCTTGAATGGAGCTCCAACAGAGGCATTCAACGCAACAAGGGGGCTCAAACAAGGAGATTCGATTTTCCCTTTCTTGTTCATATTAGTAGTTGAAGGTCTTGGAAGATATGTTAAAGCAAAGATGCAAGTAGGACAATTTAAAACCTTGCACATGTGGGGAAATGATTTGGCCTTAACACATCAACAATTTGTTGATGACATTATGTCATTATGATGTTTTGCCAAGCAACCCTTAAGGAAGCCAGAGCCCTCCTAGCCATTTTGCAAGACTTCATGAATGCTTCGGGAATGCAAATCAACAAAGAGAAGTTGGATATCTTCTTCTTCAACACAATAGCTCAATCCCAAACATTTCTGGCAAGAATAATGGGATTTTGTATAGGAACCTTCCCATCAAAATATCTAGGGATTCTGTTAAGTCTTCATCCGATCAAAATGGCAAATTGGAAGGTACTCCTAGCAAAGATCCAAGGTCACCTACAAAATTGGACTTTCCGGACATTAAACATGGTGAGTAGAGTCATACTGCTTAAGGTAGTGCTACAATCAATACCTATATACCAGCTCTCAAGCCTAGCAGTCCCTAAAACTATGCGTAACGAAATGACAAATATCTTCAAGAAATTCCTGTGGCAAGGGCCACAAACAGCAAAGAAATGGGCAATATTATCTTGGAACTGGCTAATTAAACCAAACAAAGTAGGGGCGTTGGGTGTCCGAGACCCGTATACTCTGAACCAGGTCGTCGGAGCTAAGTTATGGTGGAGATGGATGCAAGGAGGAACAGATCTATGGAAAGAGATATGGGGTAGAAAATATGGGATGCCTAGGTCGACAGAAGGAAGATTGAGAATTCAAGAGAATATAAAGGGGTCAGCAATCTAGAACCTTGCAGCAAAAAATAAGGAATTGATAAGAACACATAGTTTCTAGGAAATTAGAGGAGGAGGTGAAGACAGGTTTTGGCAAGAGTCTTAGCAGCAGAGAGAAAAATTATTCAGTAAGCCAGACCTAGCGGAAATATTCCTAACTACGAACAGCCCAGCAAACCAGATGGTGAGAAACTTTTGGGAAATGAAAACAAGAGCACAATGGAGAAAATAGAAGAGCAGACAACACTAGCCAAAAGCACCAGACTCTCTATAGTGGACAACTTACAACAAAGAAATGGACTCCAGAAGAATAGCAATTGCGGAAGGATCGGATATTATAAGGTGGGAATACAGAACAAAAGGGATGTTCACCATCAAAGAAAGATATTATCTGCAAGCAGAACACCAACAACATCAAGGGCAATCCATATGGGAACGCATATGGAAGGACAAACTGTGGCCAAAAGTAGCCTTATTCCTATGGGTGGTACACCATGGCTATGCCTTAACATGGAACCAATTACAGGTAAGAAGGACGCAAGGGCCATTGGTTTGTTGCACATGTGAAGGACAAAATGAAACGATGGAACACTTAATGAATGTTTGCAGTTACAACAGATTCCTATGGCAAAATCATGAATTACTTTTTGGCCACACGGACAGGGATCAATCAAGCACCAAAAACGCAATGGGAAAATGGAGAAAGAAAATATACCAGAGTCTTATCTTGAATCGAGCCTAGAATATCTCCTTAGGACTCCTTTTGTGGGCAGTGTGGAAAGAGAGGAACCGGAGAATCTTAAAAGGGGGAAAAACAGCGATGGAATTGTGGGAAATGACTATTCAAAACATCCAAGAGACGTTTCTCGCCAAGAAATGGTACCCAAATGATTGAGAAACCACACCACAAGGGAGACGAGTAATGGACATGTTAAATCTGAATTCAAGAATGTTGATGCCGAACTGCTGGAAACAGAAACCTATAGGCCGAGACTCCTTAGTCCACTTCATGTTTCCCCCGGAGCACTTTCTTAAACTAAACTTCGATCGTGCAACCAAAGGAAATTTGAGAACAACAGGCTCAAAGGGAGTGTTTAGAGACCACCAAGGCAACACAATCCAGATGTTTGCAATGGATTGTGGAATAGCCAGCAACAACGATGCGGAATTCCATGCACTGAAAAAAGGGTTAGAAATCACTCCTTCCTATGGTGATAGGGTAACAATGCCTTGCAAATGGAGAAGAATGTGGAATATAAGGAAAGAATATCTAGTCTGTATTAAGATAAGAATGTTTGGTTTGTCAGTTGAGGAAAGAAATGAAGAACTTCGTATGTTTAAGTATATTGCCTGATTATTGTGTATAGATAGAGTGGACAGAATTTCTAGAAGGATGTGGGGGCAGGGGGGGGGCAAATCGAACCCTGTAAGGGGCCTCGCTGGTCCTGGGTCAAAATTACACTGTCTGGTCTCGTCGCTGAGGAAAGCCATGGAAAATTTAGTGTTTTCAATTACAACTACTTGCTGACAGGGTCTGGGTATACATGGATAGCCACCCTGGAGGGGTGTGGGTGAGAATTCGGGACCTGTGAGAAACCTGGAAGGAAAACCGAACCCGAGGAGAAAATGAGATTGCTAGCCGCTAGAACTTATGGAAGAATCGAGCAGAGGAAAGGCACTGAAACCTCTGCGAGCTATAGGAGAAGATACTGCCCCCAGAACCACAGAGGGGGGAGGCAAAAAAGCCAAGTGGGGGGAGAGATAGTAAGGAGACGAGAGGGAAACTTATCTCTTGAGGATAGGAAAATGACCCGGTGGGCTAGAAAAGGGTATACCCCAGACCATAAGGGCAATGCAAGACAGGAGGAAAAGCAACCAGGGAGGACTCTGGGTAGTTATGGTACTCAAAGGAAGTTGCTTCACCGAAATGTGAAGAGGGGGTCCATCCAGGTGGCGGATTGGCAGAAAAACCTTAACTCCCATGATGACAGAAAGAAAACCTCCAACCCATTTGACCATAAGCATGGAAGCGGATACCTGGGGAAGCCTTGGGGAATGGAAATTGGGGGGGGGGGGCATCAAGCGGGGGAGGGGGGTAACATCAGAGAGGCCTCAATTGAAGGATTGAAGGAAGAAATAGTGACTAAAGAGCAAACTGAGAATGAGAAAGCAGAAAATTAAATCAAAATGCAATGGCAGAATATTATGGATAATATTATTTAATGCTTACTACTGATTCACATTACAGGTATCATTAACCCCAGTGTCCACCAGTCCTCAGAACGCCGGCAAAGAAAACACATAAAGTTGCAAGTAAGCATAGATTGTGTTTGGAAAAAACAGGAGAAGATGGTAAATGCAGGAGAGCAGGGACAAAAAAGGAGAAGAACAGGAAAGAAGACCACCAGCGAGGCATCCGAGAGCAGACCACCAAGGAAAAGAGGAAGACAAACGGGAGAGGAGAGCATGCAAAATCTAATGCATGTCTACCATGTAGAAACCCCAGCAAAGGTTAAGGTCGTGATAGCTTCATGGGAAGTGCAGCTAAACGCCAACGTGGAAAACGAAGAACTGCCAATAACAGATTGGGAGCACATAATTCAAGATTTGGGACATACCCGTGGTCGCCAAACATTATTTAGGCAGACCATATAACAATATTGGGTAATGAAAAATCTTTTGGCTAAGGCAATGATAACTTATAAAGACAAAGAAGAGCAAAAAGGGGACATGCAAGAAGAACCAAGCTTCAAACATCTTCAGAAGGAGATCTAATCTGTACAAGTGCAGCGATATCACCAAAACTTAAGCTTAAAAATAATGAAAAAGCAAATTTAGACACTTCTGCAAAGTGAAGCGCCTAGATCAAGTGCGAAAGATTTGGCTCCAATAGATTCATCAGATGAATGAAACAGAGATATTGTTAGTTAATTTTTTGGTATGATGTCAAATAGCATTTAATTTTCAAGTATTAAGTATATAATTGACATAGTAGCAAATGTAGCCTGGATGATAAGAATTAAACTGTTTAAATTTTGGACAGCCTTTGATGCCAACCGGTGGCCAACAGACCTAGTTTCCTGCGAGCAGGTTGAGGTCACGAGGTATATTTTGATAGACATATATTACTACCTGTTTATGGAAAATTAATAGAAAAGACACAAAAAAAAAAAATAAAACAAAAATCAAAATAATGAACAAAAAAAAATAATAATAATAATAATATCAAAATATAAAAAAAAAATGAAATCATAAAAAACAAATAAAAGGAAAAGAAGAAACATCAAAATTAAAATAAAAAAATTGAATCTAGCAGTTAACCAAAGTACAAAAAAGAAAAATCAAAATGAAACTTAACCAAAAAGTAGATTTTTATTCTTTTATTTTTATAAAACATCAAACATCTAACCAAAACTAAAAAAAAAAAAAATGAAAAGGAAACTAACTAAACCCTACATATATTACAAATAAAAACAAAAGTGAAACCTAAACCTAATTGAAGCGAATAGAAAAGAGAAATCGATTTTGAGTGTTTGTTGTGTGTGCAGGTTGAAGGCGACAAGGGGAGCTCGACTGAGGAGAAGAGATGATGCAGGCCAAGGTGGAGATGGAGTTGCGGCAAATGGGAACGCGGAAGAGCAGGGATGGAGCGAGGAAGGGAGCAGCTTGAGAAGAGAAGGACACACAGAAAATGAGGGCCACGGGAAGAGGGAGTCTGACATTAGTGAAGGAGAAATGAGGGAGCCAAAAGTGGGGAAGTAGCTACAGTTTCGAATAATGGCAGCATTGAAGGTTTTGCAGGAAGGGAACCACGCAAAAAATGCAAGCAAAGAAAAGACTGCGAGAATGCTGCAACGGAAGGGTTTTGCAGGTCCGATGAAGACGCGGACAAGGGTTTAGGTTGGAGTAGCGTGCAAGGATATGGCAACGGGACGAGAGGGTTGCAGATATAATGGTGTTTCGAGGGCAGTGTTGGCAGCAATGGAGCTGTGAAGGGATTTAAAAAAAAAAAAAAAATCAAATTTTGGAGGAAACCCAAAATCCCAGGCAGCAAATCGAAAAACCAATCAACAAAGACATGGTAGCCCAAAAACTTAAAAATTTCAGAATTTTTTTTATTAAAATGTTGAATCCTTGAAACCCTTATAAAAATGTCCAGATTTAAAATTTTGGAACCCTTGGACTGCAAATAACAAAAAAAAAAAAAAAAATTGAATAATATCCTTGCAAAATTATGTTGATAAACCCTCAAAGATCCAAATCTTACCCTCCAGGGCCTACATCTGGATTCTACACAAATTTCCACCTCAGATCTGTAGCTGCACGACAACAAGAAAACACTCAAATGATATCTACAATGATAAACACTAAAAACCAGAAAAACCCTTCGTGCATTACCAACAAAAAATCTTATGATAAGCCCGAGATTAATTTTACTGGGCTCCTCAGAAAACAACAACAGAAAGTTGGTTGGTCCAACTGAAAACTTCCCCTAACACTGGAGGATCTAAAATCAAGATTTCTCTGCAAAACTCGATCAAGCTTTTAAAAATAGAGTGAGAAAATAATAATAAAAACTCAGACAAATAAAGATACCTGCTATTACGTTCAAAATTTAGATTATTATTCTAACCCCAACAACTGAGCAAGATACATGTACTGAAATCACTCTTTAGAAGCTATCATCACTGGCTTTAGAAAAAATTATGCATGAAAAACAACACATCTTACAGTATTCCCATGAAGAGTAACACCATCAAAACTTAACCCCAAAGTCTTTCTTTATTATCTAGAAAAAGATTACACAAGAGCTTCTTGCTAAGCACTCGACTCAAAGGTTGAATAGATCGACTGATAAATGAGTCCTATTTAAAGATAAATCCTCCAACGGCTAGTTTAATCAGTGTTTTAAGATTCAGCTGGCTCGGAACCGATTCGACCGAATTGGTCCGAGTTAAGGCCTCACCGGGTCGACTCGGCCAGTGAACCGGTTCGGCCGGCCGGATTATTACCAAGACGATTGAGTTGTCTAACAACTCGGTCTGCTCGATAATAACTTGGCCGGCTCGACCGAGTCCGAGCCTACTCAGCCAGGTTGGATGATAGTGACCCGTGAATTAAAAAACAATGATTTTTTTTTTTTGCTTTTGGGGGACTCCAAGGTTTTCATAATGATACTTTAATGGTTTTTTGTCCCTAAATAAGTTTATCTCGCTTGATCTTGAGAGGTTTGTTTAGTTGGTATCACATATGTAGTAGAGATTCCTTAAGGGATAGCTTCATTCTTCTTCAAAACCTTCTAAAGGTTCTTTGCCCCTTTCTTAAAGCAAATCTAACTTTGTGGCCCCAACCTTGGCCCTCCAAAGATGAGCATCGAGCCTTGAGTTGATTCCATGTGATGCCACAGCCCTTGATGAACCTCCAAATGCTAAAACACTAAACATAAAAGCTTGGACATTGGACTATTTGATGATATGCCCAAATAGACTAAAGATGCCCCCTGGCTGGCCTTGACCCTATTTTGGTGGATGGTGCCTTCTTCCAAAGCACAGATGAGGATGGTTATCATTGAGATGACTTAGGAGGGCTAGCACACCCCTCTTTAATGCTAATGCTTACCCTTAGGGGTGCCATGTCAATCACATGCTTGAAAAGGGTGACATAGGGTCTCTCCTAGATGACATCATGGTGGAGGATACACCTTTCGAAGATGTACACATGCACTTTGGGACTTTCTTGGAGTGAGGAACACTCTTGGACCCTTGTATTAGTTCCTTGATGACTTACAATCTATTTTGGAGGATAACGCCATTTCTAGCCTCCTTGGTTATGTGTTTCTGTTTTGGTCTCTATATCATCATCATGTATGTATTGGATAGTGCATTGGGTGCCATTTTCATATAATGGATATATTCATGAGCCTACTTTGACCATATGTTGTCTTCTATCTCTATTCTAATGTTGTGTGTTTGGAAACATGAATGAAAATCTTTAAAATTATGTGTTTTTATAAAAAAATATATATATTTAATGTATTTTTTACAACAACCAAGTCATTGAAATCGAGCTGACCGAGTCGATACCGAGTCGGAGTCAAAGTTTTAAAACATTGGTTCGAGTGATCCTCGTCAAAGCAATCTCAACCGTTGATGAAGATTAAAATATATTTTAATCTCATCCGTTGAAATATCTAATTCTTGAGGAAATTGGAATTTTTTAATTAAATGTATTTTAATTAACTCAAAAATTAAATTTTTTAGTTAATTTCCCCAAAAATTTGACTTTGAATTAACCCTCAGGGATCGAAGGTTTAAAATTTAGCAAAATAATTAATTTACCTCAATCCCGGGACCTTTTAAAATTTTATTTTTAAGGACCGATGAGTTTTGCCTTCGAATAATTTAAATTTACCTAGGACCTAGAATCATCTAAATTTCTGGCTTTGGATTTTAATTAGTTTTTTGCCAGAAAATTTAATTAATTAACCTATGAGGGGATAAATTATTTTTCCAACCCTCAAGACACTTTACATCATAATTTTCATACTTTTTACATCATAAGTGGAAAAACCCATTTGTAATAGACCCTCACAGACTACCCATTTATGTGACACAAATATAATCGAGCAGACCAAGCAATTTGTAATAAAATAATTTAACCAAATAGTTTGAATTATTCCCAAATAACTTTTACATAGACTCGATCTAAAACAGTAGCACTGGTCTAAGATCCTAGCGACAAAATCCATTCCAGCTTTGGGGTAAAACTGGAGGAAAACTCTGTCGACCATCTGAGAATGGATCGATGAGACAAAAAACCTTCCCGAATGGAGATCGTCACTAGAAAAGTAGGTTTACCTAGTTCGTTACATACATGACACGGATTTGCTAAGATTCATTACATTATACACATGCAAAAAGGGTTTACATAACACCTTGGAAGTCAAGCTGATGATGATAGCTAGATGCCACAGACACATCGATCACGTGCTATCCCTTTTGCGAAAAACGGGGTGTACTGCTATGGGTCGTTGACACATAGTGGTCAACATCTAGCTCGACTTGGGGACACGTCGCACCAGAGGAATGTGAGAATCCATAATTTGCATCCACGCAACACACAATATAACATAAGTAGCATCCATTCAAAAATCATCATAAAACATTGTGCACGGGGAAGATATAAGCTTTTCATTTATTAACTATCCTAATACCATGAAAAACACAAATCTAACTACAAAATGAAATACTGAAATAACAGGTTATAAGGTTAGAAATACAATACAAAGATGCCCCATGGCATCAGATGCGTTCAATATAGTGCATACTAAGCATTTGCCCGTTTTCAGGCATATCCGTCGGTTGTTTCTCGGATGTGCCATGTCCAATCCTGCACATGGTAGGACTTTTTCCTATCCGAAAATCAAGCTACTCGTGGCCATCAAATGCATCAAACCACTTTCTCATTCTCTTTCTCTTGCGCTTTTGCTTTGTGGCGGGTTGTATCACTAATCATCTAGAACATTCTGCTTGAAAACTTTCAAATGAAAGATGTAAGATATGCATGACATGTCTTTCTTCATTCTGCATCTGCTCTGTGAAGAATGGTGGAACTATCTCACAGGTGTCATGAGTTATAATTTGATCTTTTTTAATTTCTTCTTTGATCATGTCATTCTTAGTTAAATCTTCGTTAATGGATTTGGCCTCTTTCTTGGGATATTCACAAGGCGGGACCTGTGATTTCCTCTCTTCTAGCCTCTTATGTAATGAACTTGTTTCTCTGGCATGTCTTACTATTAACTTCGCTTGATTGAGTTCAGTTTTCACGAATCTTTCTTACAGAGTGACATGATTAGCTTGCATAGTCTTTATTAGATTCTGAATAATGGACCTTTGATTAGAATGATTAACTTCCATTATTTTTAATCTGTTTTCGATGATATCTATTCCCTCTGTATTTTTATGACACATGGTACTTGCTTTTCTTCTATGGCCAATAATCTATTCCGAAGAGATATTTGACCAACTTCCATGTCCTTTATAATTTTATCATTCTTTGCTTTCATGCCCATGAAGCAGTTTTGCATACAGTTTATCGCTTTCTTATGATTTGCTTGCATGGTAGCTAACTAATTATTATAATCGAATCTCATGATGGTCATTTTTTCATCCATATTTGATAATTTGTTCTGAATCGAACTTATTTCTTCTTGATAACTTGCTTCCATGGCAATCACTTGATTTGAATGATTGAATTCCATGATCATCATCTTTTCCTCTATGGCTAATAACTTGCTTTGCATAGAATTAATTTCCCTGGCATGATCTACTGTTAATGTTGCTTGATTAAGTTCCATATCTTTAATAAGTTGAGCCTGATTAACTTTTGCTTCTTGCTTACTTGAGCCTGATTTAACTGTATGTCTTTAACCGTTTGAATTAACTCCTTGAAATCATTTTCAACTTCTATAGTTTCCTTTACTTCAGCTTTCGCTTTCACTTTGTCTTTATCTCCATATCTATGTTCAAAGGCATCAATGATTGATTGCAAAGAATCAAAAGTGTTATTAGGGAAATTAACAAACCAATCTAAAGCATCTCCAGATAAGGTAAGAATGAAAATATTCATCTTCACATCTTCATATTTAGAATATGGGAGACACTTGCTTATATAGAGGCTGATTTTTTGAAGGTGAGTTTCAGCAGTAAAAGCATTGTTACCTTGAAAAGGAGGAAATTCATCGATGGCGTCACCAAAAAAAAAGGATAACCATGCGGAGATCCCTGAATATTAGTAAAATCATAAGGAGCAAACAAGTGATAATCCATGGTGACTTGTTTAACAGGAAAAAGATGGGCCAAATGGATATCAGAGAGAGATCCCTACTCAAGAAAATCAAAACATCTACAAGAAGTGAGCTTCTAGCAAAAATCTTTTAAGAAATGGAAGAAGTGTAGTCGCCACTTGAGCATGAATCTCTCACAAAGTTTCTAAAGGCGAAATCGAAAAGTTAGTGGATGGAGGCAAATGGATATTCAGGGAGGGCTCCTTGTATAGGATTAAATGAATGAATAAGTGGAATGGCAACCCAAACAAGAAACCAACCGAAATGTCCAGGTGTAGAAAGTGAAGATGAAAGGATTAGATGAGAAAGATAATGAGAGTTAGGATGAAGAGACGAAATGACGCTAGAAAAATAAGATGAAATGTCGTAAAGCCAAGGTCCAATAAATAGGTCCTTGGTGCCAATGCCAAGAAGTGTTCGCTTTGCTGGCTCGAATGAGAGATGAGAAATGAGAAGAATGATGAGGAAATGTCGATGAAACGCCGAGAATAAAATATCCCCAGCAACTGCGCCAAAAATATGTCATGTCACTTGACGTGCTAATGAATGGAGGGAGAGAATAGATGATTAGAAAAATGTCGTGAGGACCAAGGACAAAAAAACTCTATCCCCAACAATGGCATCAAAATATGTCGTGCCGCTTGATGCGCTAATGAATGGAGGGAAAGACTAGATGATTAGAAAAATGTCGTGAGGACCAAGGACAGAAAAACTCTATCCCCAGCGATGGCACCAAAAAATGTTGTCGCACAAAGTGTCTAGGCACCGCGACAACGCTCAGAGTAAGGGTTGTCACTCTAATCCTTACTCACTTCGTTTGAACTCTCTCCTAGACAAGTCAAGGGGGGTAGTCCCTAAGGTGAATGAGTGAGAATAACATATGGAACACAGGCTCTAGGAGACTTAAAGATGGACAACTTGACGAATGTAAATGAGTCTTGGTTAGCTGAGATGAATAAATCAAACACTAACACGACCAAGACACAACCACAAGATAGAATTGATTATAGACCAGTTCCTTTATACTCAATTAACCATAGACTAAGTAAAAATAAGTTATCTAGAGCAGTTTATAAATTTGACAAATAGTGACGATCATGAATGATCAATGCCCAAAACTTTATCTAGCAATTAAATCCTGTGAAAAATTATGAAATTTGAATGCTAAGCAATGATTCCAAATTTAAAATGATTTTCATTAATAACCCAAATCGAGAATAATTTATCATTCTCCAATAGTCAATGATTTTAAAACATTAATCACACCTGACAATAGAGAAATCACTACCACAAAAAGACACAAAGGAAATTTAGATTAACAATTTAATTATTCCTTAGGCAATTAATTTAATGTGGTAAAATGAAGAAATTAATTTTTTTAATGTGACCAAAAATAATAAAATCAAAAAGACTTTAATAAATTTAAATTTTTAAATTTTTAAAATTTTTAGATTTTTTAAATGTTTTTTAAAAATTTTAAAAACAAAAATCAAAAATAATGAAAAAACAAAAAAAAATCAAAAACATAAAAAAATAAAAAGAAGCGAAATCATAAAAAGAAAATAAAAGGAAAAGAAGAAGCATCAAAATTAAAATAAAAAAATTGAATCTAGAAGTAAGCCAAAGTAACAAAAAAAAAACCGAACTAAAACAAAATCAAAATGAAACTTAACCAAAAAAGTAGATTTTTATTCTTTTATTTTTATAAAACATCAAACATTTAACCAAAACTAAAAAAAATAAACAATAAAAAGGAAACTAACTAAACCCTACGTATATTACAAATAAAAATAAAAGTGAAACCTAAACCTAAGTGAAGCGAATAGAAAAGATAAATCGACTTTTGAGTGTTTGTTGTGTGTGTAGGTCGATGGTGGCAAGGGGAGCTCCACTAAGGAGAAGAGATGATTCAGGCCGAGGTGGAGATGGAGCTGCGGCAAATTAGAATGCGGAAGAGCAGGGATGGAGCGAGGAAGGGCGCAACTTGAGAGGAGAAGGGGACACAGAAAATGAGGGCCACGGGAAGAGGGAGACCGACGGTAGTGAAGGAGAAATGAGGGAGCCAAAAGTGGAGAAGTAGCTGCAGTTTCAAATAATGGTAGCATTTATGGTTTTGCAGGAAGGGAACCACGCAGAAAATGCAAGCAGAGAAAACATTGTGGGAATGCTGCAATGGAAGGGTTTTGCAGGTGCGATGAAGACGCGGATAGGGGTATGAGTTGTAGCAGCGTGCAAGGAGATGGCAACGGGATGAGAGGGTTGCGGATTTAATGGTGTTTCGAGGGCAGTGTTGGCAGCAATGGAGCTGTGAAGGGATCTCTTAAAAAAAATCGAATTTTGCAACAAACCGAAAAACCTAGGCAGCAAATCGAAAAAACCAATCAGCAAAGAAATGCTTAGGTTAATCCTGACTTTTTCAACTGGGAAAAAATCGGCAAAAAATCGGCCGATTTAATCAGCCAGCCAAAAAAATCGTATTTTGGGTATTTAATCCCGTTTTTTTCCCGAATTTTTCCACTGGACAAAATCCATTCCAACTTTGGGGTAAGACTGGAGGAAAACTCTATCGACCATCCGAGAATGGATCGTTGAGACAAAAAACCTCTCAAAATGGAGACTGTCACTAGAAAAGTAGGTTTACCTAGGTCATTACATACATGACACGGATCTGCTGAAATTATTTACATTATACACAATCGACCATCCGAGAATGGATCGCTGAGACAAAAAACCTCTCAAAATGGAGACTGTCACTAGAAAAGTAGGTTTACCTAGGTCATTACATACATGACACGGATCTGCTGAAATTATTTACATTATACACATGTAGAAAGGGTTTACATAACATCTTGGAAGTGAGGCTGATGATGATAGTTGGACGACACGGACGCATCGATTAAGTGCTATCCCTTTTGTGAAAAAGGGGATGTACTGCTATGGGTCGTTGACATGTAGTGGTCAATACATTGCATGAGATATGTTGCAAGAAATGAGATTCAGTTATTGGGTTATACAAATTTGGATTAGGTAGGCAGTGATGCAAATGGAAAATGTACTGGAAGTGGTTGTTTTTGTTTTGGATCCACTATGGTTTCATGGATGAGTAAAAAACAAGAATCAATTGTATTGAGTATTGTCGAAGTCGAATATATAGCAACCAGTGAAGTTAGCTGAGAAGCAGTTTGGCTCCAGAAGTTGCTTGGAGATCTGTTTGAAGGAACTTTGGAGTCTACAATCATATGTTGTGACAACAAAAGTTGCATAAAGCTAACAGAAAACCCAGTTTTCCATACGAGGATGAAGCACATTAATATCAAATATCACTACATTTGAAGCTTGGTGCAGGATGGGGTTGTGAAGCTATAGTACATCTACACCGACAAACAGGTAGGAGATATATTGACAAAGTCTCTTCCTAACAAGAAGCTTGAGTATTCGTAAGACAAGCTTGGGCTTGTGGATATCTCCTCCCTGGTTGGGAGGGGGTGAGGGAGGACACTGTATTCTCCATGTGTTATGTACTATGGCCAGAACTGACAGTCGTAAGCCTAGTAAAGGCACCGGTAGGAAGAATGGTGGATTGGATAAGCATCTGGGACTGATATTCTCTGAGAATCTGTACTTTGATGGTTGACCTGCACTAACCATTGTAAGTCAAGTACATTAATCCAAGATAAGAATAGTCTTAAGGACCGATATTTCCTAGTGTCAAGTATTGAGATTATGGATTAGGAAATAGTCCTGTGAGGACATGCCTTGTGAACACCTGAGTGGGGTATGTGCCTAGAGAGGCAGTGATGTCCAAATTTATGCCTCCCAACATTGTTCTCTGATCTAGTGGACAGATAGAGCTTGTTAGTCAAGGTCTTGTTATTTTGACAATGTTGGGTATGATGATGTAAATCGTCATTAATGCTTATCAGTTTGGATCCTTTTTTATATGAATATTTCAACTTTAGAGTATCTTGTTGTGTCATTATGAATACCTCCCTAGTTAAGAGGGTGTTGAAAAATGTAACCAATATCAGTCATCATAATGTAATAAAATGTAATTTTTATCATTTATTATATTCATTATTATTATTATTGTATTTTGGTCAAAAACATGTTCTTCATGCTTATAGAGTCAAAAAAGTCAAAAGAAAATTTATTATTAGTCAAAACATATGTATTTGTGTCAAGTCCCATTTGGAATTTTAAAAGAAAAAATAAAACGAATTTTATTTTTGAGTCAAAGTGTTAACACAAGACCAAGTCGTCCCTCCTTGGACAAGTCAACTTAAGAGGCAGCTATTCGACCCTCTTGGACAGCTATATATACAAGTCAACTCAACCTCTTGGAAGTTCATTCATTCACTCACACATCACATCGATTTATGTGCCAAAGACAAGAAGAAAAAGGAGTTGAAGTCAAAGGAGAGAGAAAATTCAGGTTTTCTAGCTTGTTTCTATTCACACATGCAAAGTTTTTGGGGCAACTTTGCGAAAATTACAGGTTTGAAACTCATCCTTCACTACAAGTTCGAAATTTTTGCGATTTGACCAAATTTCAAAAGGTTTGACCAGCATTGACTTTCATTGACTTTGAATTGGCTAAAGGAGACTTGGAGGATTGACTTGGATCTTTGTGGCAGTCTTGGTCTTGGTCTTGGGTCTTGGATATCTCATTTTGATTTGATTCTATAAGAGAAGGATTTATGGGTTTTACCCCTTGTGTGGTTTTGCCCTGGCTTGGAGCCTATTTTCTGGTGTTCTTTGTCTCTATGTGATCTTTATGCTTTGAAGTTTTCTATAATTACTTGATGAAGAGAACATAAATTAATAAGAAGACAACTAATATTCACAAGTAATTATCAAGAATGATGAATTAATCTTTAATCTATCCAGCACTTGGTTTCTCAACACTACCAATGGTTGGTTCTACTTGGGATTTGGTATGGCTTATTGATAAAGCATGAAGCAGGACTCTATTACAAAGAAAGAAGATGTGGAAGCTTATACAATCAATTGTGAAGCAGTGTGGCTCCATAAAATGTTTGATGAACTATTTGATGACATGTTGGATTCGATTGATTAAAGCTATATGAAGATTGTTAGAGAACCAGGAAGGTCGAAGCGCATTATGATTCGTAACATGATGCAGAATGGAGACATGAAGCTAGAAGAATATCTCCACTGACAAATAGGTAGTCGATGCATTGAAGAAGTCCCTTCCTAAGGGAAACAATGAGTATTTTTGACAATCTTGTGCCTGTGGATATCTCCTCCCTATTTGAGAGGGAGTGAGGATGGACACCATGTTCTCCATGTGTCATGGACTATGGTCAGGACTAACCATCGTAAGTCTAGTACATGAACACGAGTAGGGAGAATGGTGGATTGGATAAGCATCAAGGACTGATATTCTTGAGATATGTACTGTGACTAGGACTAACAACTGTAAGTCAAGTACATTTACTAATATAAGAATGGTCCAGAGGACCGACATTTCCTTGTGTCAAGAATTGTGACAATGGATTAGGAAACGGTCCTGTGAGGTCATACTTTAGTGAACCTAGTTGGAGTATGTTACTCGAAGAAGCGGTGCGGTGTCCTATTGAATGCCTCACAGCGTTGCGCTATGATCGAGTGGAGAGAGAGAGCGTACTTGTCAAGGCCTTGGTAGTTTGGTAATGCTGGTTATGATGATGCTATCATCATTGATGCTCATCATCTGGATCCTTTCGTATATGAATATTTCAACTTGAGATTATCTTGTTGAGCCATTATGAATACCTCCCTAGTTAAGTAGTGTTGAAGTTGTAACTAGAGTCGGTCTTCATAATGTAAATTTGTCATTGATTTATTTATTATATTTTTGTCAAACCATGTTCGTCATGCTTAAAGAGTCAAAAAGAATTTATTATGAGTCAAAAAAAAAATGTTTGAGTCATGTCCCATTTAGACATTTCTAAGAAAAAAAATAATATTTTTATTTTGAGTCATAAGTCCACAAGATGACCAAGTTGCCCTAAGCCCTCCAAGAGGCACCTATTAGACCCTCCTGGATAGCTATATATAAAGAACAAGTTCGACCTACTTGCGAGCTTATTCAAGTACACAACAAGAAGTATTTTTTGAACCTAGTAAAGGAAGAGAAGGTAGAGCCAAGAGAGAAAGAAGAGAAGTCAAAGCCTAAAAGAATATTCCATTGTTGACCAAATTTTTGACCTACAACAGCACGCACATATGCACTGACTTTCTGTGGAAGAGGCTAAACTTTCTAAAGTAATTGTGGGACGGAAATTTTTCTGTGTTTGGAGCAACTTTGACCAGCCTTGACTTTCACTATTGGAGGAAACTTGGAGGGTTTGACTTGGAATAGTTGTGGCAGTTTGGTCTTCATCTTCGTCTTGGATATCTCATTTTGATCTGATTCTATAAGAGAAGGGTTGTTGGATTTCCCCTTGTGGGTTTTGCCCTGGCTAGCAGCCTAATTTTCGTGTATGTTGTCTCTTTGTGATCACTATATTTTCCTGGAAGATTGAACATTTGTATAATTGTTTGATGAAAAATACATAAGAAGTAATAAGAACACATCCAACATTCACAAGTAATTATCAAGAAAGAGAAGTTAGGTGTTAGACTTCACTACACTTGGTTTCTCAACAATGTACAATGCTCTCCTTAAAATGCCCCATAATTAGACCTCTGTTATGTAAAAAATTAGTTAACTTAGGTTTAGTATTTAATTTTAATTTTAATTAGAGGAAAGGGCACGATCATAAAATCATGCTCTTTCCCAAAGGGTGCCATGGCGGTATATAAGCCAGGCAACCCATTGTAAATCATCATCCTCTGTAATTCATTTATTAATAAAAGTATTTTTTATATATATTTCTCTTTATCTGGAAGTTTTACACTTCATCTGGTATCAGAGCAAGTTCGTTCCTCGGGCTCTATTGATCTGCACCCCTGTCTGTTGTCCGCTGTCCGCCGTTATCTGCACACCCTGTCCACTGTCCGTTGTCTTCCTCAGGCCACCCCAACGCACCATCGTTAGCTACCCATTATTTCCTGTTTGCCGGCGTGCATCCCACCTGCGTCAACGCCTGGCGTCCATCCGTTCGCTGTCCAAGGTTATCCCGTCCCTCTGCCTCCCGCCAGTTAATAAAAAAAAAATTCGATAAGTTTCAGAATTTCGATAAGTTAATAAAAAAAAATTCGATAAGTCCATTGGTATCAACTGCGGATATTTTAAAACAGTCAAACCCATCATCAGCCTACGTGACTGTCCATAAAAAAATTTCGTGACGGTTCATAAGAAATTGGAACGCCGTGACATGTATTAAGGTATATACATATATATATAATATAACTTACG